>PVKA01028437.1:0-29385 GCA_004027165.1 Ctenomys sociabilis
AACCAGTGCTGAGTTTTGTTGGGTTTGTAGCTGTTATGGGTACCTCCTGAAGGAGCAATGAGTGCCAGTGGTTTGTGTTGAGTTGAGGGGTGGCCCTGTTGATTTGTATTGTATTGTGTTGTGCCAAGCTTCTGAGCTTTTGGGGGTGGTATTGAGCTAGGTTTGGGTCACATCCAGTTGGGAGTTTCCTAGGTCATGTGAGGGTGAAGAGTCTGGGTGAGTCTTGTCCAACTGCATTATGCAAGGTCTGTGCCTTTGACTCTCCTAGGGCCATATTAGGTCAAGTCCAGTGGTCACTTAAGGGCATTACTGAGACTGTGTGGCCATCCATGGTGTCATTGAGATGTGTGGACAATTGTGTGGTTTTGTTTTTTCTAGGTTCTGTGAACTTGTGAGTCATGTAGGAATACAGAGTCAAGTAATAGAAAGTTTTCTGGGTCAAGATAGGTGAAGTTGGGTTGGAATGTATGACTGGGTTCATCTTTTAGGAGCTATTAGGTTGAGTTGTGTAGGCTTCTGTAACTGGGAGTTTTTCAGGGCCACGAAGTTGAGTTGAGTTGAGTTGTGCTGAGATCTAGAAGCATGTGAGTCTTTTAAAGTTGGTTCAGTCCGTTCTTGGGTCATAGGGCTATGCTGAGCCCCACCATTGCTGATCTCATAGGCATGTTGAGTTGAGGTCTGTACAATCGGGAGAAGCATCAGGACCCAAGATTGCAGCTCTGGGCAAGAGTCACAAGTGATGTGGATGTGGGTGCTGCTACTGCAGGGGTGGGCTGGATTCACCCACAGGGGCTCTGAGGGACTAGGAGGAGGGTGCTCCTTCCCCTTACCCTACATGTGCTTCATTTTGCCACTCAGAGCCTCACTGACCTGGCCTCCCCAGGGGTTTAGCAAGGACATAGAAACACGGAGGCCAGAGAAGTGAGAGGAGAAAAGTGTGTCTCACCTCCAGACATGACGGAAAACAGAATCACAGGGAGGAGGAGAGATACAGACTCAGAAAAAAAGAAGGACAGAGATCTAGACAGAAACCAGAAGAGATCCTGAGAAAGGGACAGGGACCTGGAAGGAGGGAGGAAGAGAACCAGGGAAAGAAGGAGTCAGAGACTCTGAGTGGGATGCCAAGATTCAGAAAGAGGTAGACAGAGATCACTGGCTGGAGATGGAGGCCCAGGGGGATGTTGGGCACCCAGAGAGAGGCAGTGACAGCAGACTGCAGAGTTGGAGCCAAACCACAGAGCTCCAGGGAAAGAAAACTAAAAAGGAAAAAGGCAGAAAGAATGTGTCCCCAGCCTGTCTATTCTCTGAATCACAAAGGTATCCTAAACCAGCACAGCTGAGCACCTTGGGCCTGGAGTTCTCCAAGTCTTCAGGAAAGAAACCCGAGTCTCAGCAGGGCCTTGGCTTCCCAAGGTCACACAGCAGTCATGGGCTGGACTTGTGGCAGGCTGCCTGACTCCAGTCCCCACAGGCTGGGGGTTAGCGTAGCCTAGCAAGGCCAGAGGCCCGAAGCCTCCTGCATTACAGACAGGAAACCAACTGACACTGGAAGGGGACAGAAGAGTGTCACCCAAGGTCACAAAGCCAAACATTTCAGTCTTTCAGGTGTAAAAGGCATTTAGAAGAGGAGGAGGTTACAATCACTAACACATATAGGGCTTCCCATGTGCCATACATCATTCAAGGCATTTGTATTAACTTATTAAAACCTGTCCAGTGGTTTACAGTGTGGTAGTGTTATTATTATCTTAAGCTCTCCTCACGATATGGTCATAGAAACCTTTCCTTTGAGGCACCCCGAGTGAAAGATAGTGGTGTGAAGACCAGACACACCTCTTACTGGGCCCCAGTGAGCAAAATATGGTGAAGGAATTCAGTTTGGAAAGCCCAAGTTTCATTCAGCCCCCCTTTTAAAAACTTTTTAAAAAATATTTTATGTATGTATGTATGTATTTGGTGCAGGGTCTTCCTATATAGCTCAGACTAGTAATCCTCCTGTCCCAGCCTTCCCAGCACTGAGATTACATGCATGCACCACCAGGCTGCCTGGTTTCACTGGGAGGCATGGTGTCCCCTGGGTTCTGGGGCAGCATGGTATGTGGTACCAAGGATCAAACCAGGGTCCTTCCGTATGCCAAGCAGGTGCTTAGACTGCTGAGCTACCCGGCTCTCAGCCCTCTTTTTATACAATGAGAAAAGACCTACAGGTTGTGGGGAGAGTTCAATAATGGTTGCGAATAATCCAACCTTTAGCTGTCTTTTTTTTTTTTTTTTGTGGAACTGGGGGTTGAACTCAGGCCCTTGCGCTTGCCAGGGAAGCACTTATTCTACTGAGCCATCTCCCTGGCCCAGGTCATTTCTTTCTGACATGGAGAAAAGTCACACTGGGAGACAAGCCATCTTTCTCTCTTACAGGGCCAAAGACAAGGTGGCATCTTGGGGTGCAGACTGCAGCACACACAGAAACCCACAGAAATGAGGAGGGATCCAGGCAGAGAGCCAAACGTGGGCAGGCAAGAGAAAGACAGGAGCCAGGGGTGAGAGAGGAGGGCAGAGATCAGAACGGACAGAGGCCCAGAGAGAGGACACAGACAGAGTTGCCCGGTTCCTCTCCTTTGAATGCTCATCCCTGTCACCTTTAGGGGACAAGAGGTCACAGAATCCCCTTGTTTGGGAGTGGGCTATGTGCCTAGTTGGAAGACTGAAGAGATCAGAGAGGTGATGGAAGGGACACCCATGCCTGGGAAGTTGGCTTTCCCCACCTCCTGTAAACAACTGGAGCTGCCTTCCGTGCAGCCTTGGCTGGGATGCTGAGGAGAGGGGAACACCCTAATCCGGGGACACCCTTCCTTCCACCTAGCCATGCTATATTTAAGTAGAGGTGGAGGGGGTGCCCAATGACCCCCAAGGCAGGTATCAGCTTTCCTTCTAAAAATAGCTCAGGAGGAGGGGAGCCCAGTCTCAGGGCCGAGGTGGCAGAGTGAAGGGCCCTGCCAGCATGGAGCTGGCCCAGGACTCCCTAGGCAGTCTCCCCTCTTTCTCAGGGTCTCTGGGGCACTGTTCCCCCCTTTTTGTTTTTGGAGACAGGGCCTCCATTGTAGCCCAGGCAATCCTCCTACCTCAGCCTCCCAAGTGCTGGGATTACAGGTGCGTGCCACCACGCTCAGCTTCAGTTCCCTCTCCTGTGGTGTAGATTCCCAACCTCCACTCTGGGTTTCTGTCCTCTTCCTTCTCCCTAGGTCTTTATCCATTTTTTTCTCTTGGTTTGTGTTCCATTCCTCTGCTTCTATGTCTACTCCTCTCCCTGTTTGTCTCTGTTCACGGATTCCCTAGACAGCCTACCCAGTCCTTAAGCACCACCCTGTGTCTGAGTCGCGTAAGACCTTGAATTTCTCTTATCTGAGCTCAGGGCAAGACCGTCAACTCAGTCCCTAGTCAGGAAATTCCAGGAGAGAGGACTCTGGGAGAGTCCCTCGTCCGCGGTCTCTGGGCCGCTGGCGGCCTTATCACTGCCCAAGCCCAGATGGTTAATGTCTGGCGGGAGCTCCTGGGAAAGTGAAGATGAGAACGAGGGTGGGAATCTGCCCCGGGATTGACACTGAATTAGCAAAAGATTCCATAGGAATCTCAGGACTCCTAAGTCCAAGGGAGGGGTGGGGGGGCCTGGACCCCGGGTCGGAGGGAGGAGGTGGGGGATGCGGCGCGGTCCGAGGGAGGAGGGCTGCCAGACCCAGGCTGGGCGCCGGCTTCCGCGAGCCGGCGACGCGTGCAGCGCGGGTCCCCGCCCCCCGGGGCGCCCCGCCCCCGCCCCCGCCCGGCCGGGCCTCCGGAGCGCAGCGCGGGGCGAGGAGCCGAGGGCCGCGCGTCCCGGCAGCCGCGAGGAGGAGGAGCCGCGCCGCGGGCAGCCAGGGCGCAGCGGAGGGCGCCCCAGGTGAGAGCCTCCGCGCCGCCTCCCCTGGGATTCCCGGCCGGGTCGCCCTGCCCCCGGGTAGGGAGGGACGGGGGCGGGGCCTGCGGGGGCGGAGCTTGGCGGAGGAAACTGAGGCAGGAGGGAAGTGTCCCGGAGATGGAGCTCGCTTGTCAAACTGAGACCCAGAAGCCGAGACCCCAGCCCGAGCCCTGTCGTGGAAGGGGCCCAGAGAGTCTGCATCTGAATGCCCGGGGCGGAGGGACGGAGCTCCAGAATTCAGGGTCCGCGGGAAGAGGGCGCTGGGGTCCTGGACTCCTGGTCCCAGGGAGGTGCTTGCCGGGGCGAGGCGGAGCGGGGGACTGAGCTCCTGGGCCTGAAGGTGGAGGCAGCTGGGGTCCAGGGGACCTAGTCCGAGAGAGGAGGTAGCTGGAGACCAGGACATCTAGTCTGAGGAGCCGCACTCCTGCCCTTGTCAGGCGCCCGGCGCCTCCGCACACCCCGCCCTCCCCTCTTCCCTTCTCTGAGCCAGGGCGCTCAGCCACCCAGGTATGTGCAGCCCAAGTCTCGGGCGGGCCCCGGCCTGCCCTGCGAGCAGCGAGCATTCCAGGAAGCAGCCCGGGGACCCAGGGCTCCCTGAGTGCGGGCCCTGAGGGACCGGGTGTCCAAGCCAGCCCCGCCCCTCCCGTCTGTGAGATGAATGGTTCGAGGGGCTGCGATCCCTCCCTGCCTCCACCATCTGCCCCATCTGCTTCCCATCCCAGACGGAGTCATCACCTGCACAGGGAGGGGCCTCGACAGGAATCTCGGGTCCCTGCGCTCTAAAGGGAGCTCTGGAGAGGGGGTGTTCGGGGTCCAGGGCCCTCCCACCCGCCTTTGTAACCTGTCTGTCCCCCTCTTCCCCCAGGTGGCTGCCCCCTCCCTCTCCTGGGATGTCAGGAAGGAGGGGGCCACCCATGTCCTCCACAGGGGCCCCACCGAGCCTGGGGGCCCCCAGCCCTGGCCCTCTGAGGTGGAGGAGGTGCTGACAGGTCTGGTAACCACCTGCTGCTTCCCAGTCCTCCTGGGCTTCCCAAACTTTGTAGAGGAGACGCCCCACCACCACCACCATATGAGGGTTCCATACCCGGGGACACTGAGACCCTGCAGTATAGGGGGTGCATCTTGCTTTATTAGCGGCAGCTTTGAGCTGAACATGAGTCTCCCTGGAATTCCAGATTGAGTTCCAGAACTGCAGGACTCAAGCCAGATGTGTGGACCCATGGTTGTGATCCCAGCACTTGGGAAGCTGAGGCAAAAGGACTGCCAGGAGTTCAGGGCCAGCCTGGGCTACTAGTGAGTTCAAGGTCAGCTTGAATTACATAGTGAGATCCTGTCTCAAAAATCAAGCAAACAAGCCAGGTGTGATGGCGCATGCTTGTAATCCCAGCCCTCGAGGCAGGAGGATCATTGAGAGTTCCTGGGCTATAAGATGAACTCAAGGCCAGCCTGAAGTACATAGTAAGACCTTCTCTTAAAAAAAGAAGAAAGAAAGAAAGAAAGAAAGAAAGAAAGAAAGAAAGAAAGAAAGAAAGAAAGAAAGAAAACCCTCAAGCAAATTGTAGGACTCAAGAGGGGTTTCTCTGTATGGTTGAGGCCAGTGGGCACAATTGGGGTCCTCAGAGTTCAATTGCTATCTCTTCATTCTGGCTGTGTGACCTGGTACAAGTTCTTAAACTCTCTGAGCCTGTAATTTGCTTTTCTGGGCTATGAAGTAGCAGTAGCTGGATAATCAATTAGATATTGGACCTCACCCAAGTCCTAGAACATAGGCTCTCTCCAGCTCTGCAGGCTGCCCTAGGGTCCCCCACTTGTTTCTGTTTTTCCCACTCTTCTAACCCCAGTCCCACCTTCCATTCACAGGTACCCAGAGATGCGCCCCCACCCTTGCTGCTCCCTCCCCATCCTCCTCCTCTCCCTCTTCCCCAGTGTCCCCGTGGGGTGCCATCCCCCACCCTCCACACTGCCCCCATTTCCAGCCCCCGAGTGGGACCTCCTGTCCCCCCGAGTAGCACTGTCCAGAGGTGCCCCTACAGGCCCCCCCTTGCTGTTCTTGCTGGAGGCTGGGGCCTTCGGGGAGACGGCGGGTGCCCCAGCTAACCGCAGTCGGCGTGGGGTGAGCGAGACGGCCCCCGCGAGTCGCAGGGGTGAGCTGGCAGTGTGTGACGCAGTGAGCGGCTGGGTGACAGACCGGAGAACGGCGGTGGATTTGCGTGGGCGCGAGGTGGAGGTGCTGGGCGAGGTGCCCGGGGCGGGCGGCAGCCCCCTCCGCCAGTACTTCTTCGAGACCCGCTGCAAAGCCAATGGTGCGGAGGAGGCTGGGCCCGGGGCCGGCGGAGGGGGCTGCCGTGGCGTTGACCGGCGGCACTGGGTGTCAGAGTGTAAGGCCAAGCAGTCCTACGTGCGTGCGCTGACGGCAGACGCCCAGGGCCGTGTGGGCTGGCGATGGATTCGAATTGACACTGCTTGTGTCTGCACGCTCCTCAGCCGGACTGGCCGCGCTTGAGGCCCCTGCCCACGAACTGGTCGGACCTAGAAGAGAACTGGACACTGAGGGACCTCAGCGGAGGCCTGGCTGCTCAAGGGGCTTAAGTTTGAGAACTTAAATGATCACAAAAATCAAGGCTTTCTGACTTTGAAAGCTCAGTCCATGCAGGATGTGTAATGAAACCCCAAAGGGGGTTTTAAAGGATAAGTAGGAATTCTGAAGCAACCTGAGGGTAATCATGAACATTATAACCATAACAATGGCTAATATTTACTGTGTGGTTATTGTTTGTCAGCCCTAGTACATTACTCCTCAGATCAGCACTGGTGCATTGAGCATAAGTGGCCCTCAGCTTTAAATTGCACACCACTCAATCTCAAAGCACAGGGCCTTGGTACCCTGAAGAGGAGGACAGGAGGGGCCAGGTCAGGAAGTGTGTGGGTGCAGTGGGAACTGGACCCTGTGGGCACCTGGCTTGGGCTGCAGTTCTCTGTTCTGTGGAGTTTACTCCCCATCGCAGTAGGAGTAGAGAGGGGAAATGGTAAGAACTTGGTGCTGGAGGGCCCAGTCCTGGGCCGGGAGCTGGGCCAGGTTCTATCGCTTCCCTTCCCTGTTGAAACCTTTACACCACATTGGGAGGGAAACTGACTTTACAGTTGTCCAGCTTGAGGTTCTTATAAACGTTCTGCGCCCTGGGGTCAGGGGTCCCTGGACACTGATGGGCTTCGAGTAGCACCACAAAAATCCAACCAAGGGTCCCGGAAGGCTTAATAGAATCGAGAGTAATGAGTCAGGCTGTAGAAGGTGTCCTCAGTTTCCCCTGTCTGAAGGCTGGACTGGGGGATGGAATAATGAGGGCTTTTGCAGAGAGGCCTTGACCTGTCTGACTTCCCGTGTCTCTTTCTGGGTAAGCACCGCACGCTCTCTTCTTGCTAAGCATTTCCTTGCGTGTTCTCTCTGGGCCACGCCTGCCTCCCATGCCCAGGTGGAAGACTTCAGCTGAATCAAGGGCCAGAAGGTGACCAGGGAAGTCCCCACATTCTCCATTGCCCAGACCTCTTACCAACACTTATATTCCTTTTTTTAAACTGGTACTGGGGTTTGAACTCTGGGTGGTCTATAGCAGTAGCTCCCTCAACCTTTTAAAATTTTTGCCTTGAGACAGTCTCCAATCCAAGCTTGAATTTTCACTCCTGCTTCAGCCTCCTAGTGCTGGGATTACAGGCATGTGCCCCCACACCTGCCTCACACGTTCTCTTAGGGTCCAGCCTCGAGCTAAGGCCTTAGCCCCTCTACTGCCAACACCCAGGAATCTGGGCCCCTGGGAAGACAGGGTCTGCTGCCTCCATTTCTGCTCTTTCCTATGTCTCTGACTTCCCGTGTCTCTTTCTGGGTAAGCAGTGCACGCCCTCTTCTTGCTAAGCATTTCCCTGTGTGTTCTCTCCGGGCCGCGCCCACCTCCCATGTCCAGGTGGAAGTCTTCAGCCGAATCAAAGCCAGGCAGAACGGTGGCCGCCTGGGCGGCTCCAGCGGCCTGAGGAGGGAGGGGGAGCTCTGGGATGTCTGGAAATCGTTACCCGAGGTGGGCAGGCCTGGCAGGGGGAGGTGGCCAGGGGAGGTAGGAAAGAGGGCGTTTCTCAAGGATCTCTTTCTCCCCTCTCCTCTCTTTAAGCTCTCTGTGGTCTCTGTTCTGTTCTCCCTGTCTCCCTGCTCCTTCCCACACTTGTTCCCTTCACTGAAACTTTCTTTTTCTCTTTCCCCTGCTTCTCTTTATGCTGTCCTTCGCGTTTCCAATAGTCCTCTCCTCTGTATCTGTCTGCGGCCCAGTTCTTGCAATAGACCCATTCTCCCTTGGTCCATCCAGATGCATGCCGGCTCTTTATTGGCTGCGACTATGGTGGGTGGGCTCTGTCACCACGGCAACAGCAACAACACGCGAACTCCCGCTCGGCAACAAGTAGGGGTGGGACCATGGCCTGTCGGACCCTACCTCTGCGCTCTGGCGCCCCGTGGTCACCCACCTCAGAAAGAGATGTGCCGGGGTACTGGCCCAACTGGCATCTCACCAGCAGCGGCACTGCTCACCACATTATCCCACCTGTATCCTTTCCCCCACCCACCGTACAGGTAAGGAAGTTGAGGGAGGGGCCTGGGGGCCCAGAAACCTGGATGCCAAAAAGAGCATTGGAGTTTGGACCAGTGTCTGCAAGAGAAAGGCCCTGAAGTCCTGGACGGGAGGGAAGGGCCCTGGACACCAAGGGCTGGAGGGGGAAGCCTAAATCTTCTTAGGTGATATGTGGCACCTTCTCAGTCTACAGTCTTGGAGCCCCTGCCCCCCGCCGCCAGGCAGGCTTTGCACATTTGGGATTTCGATGAGGTAATCAGCAGATGGGAGACGACTTCTGGCTTGGCCCACGTGCCCAAGACCCACGGTGGGCCCTACGCACAGCCCAAGGCCCCAGAGCCTGCAGACCCCAGGCGGACAGTGGGGATGAAAGCTTTAGAGGAAAAGGTAGTCCCAGGGTTCTGGAGTCTGCATGGGAATTGGGGCTTTGGGCTGCACCCGAGTCCCCTACTTCACCTTGGGTCACTGCGTTGGTTGCCTTCCTGCAGCTCAGACACTGGCGACTTCCCCTGACCACAAAACCCCAGGACAGTGAGACGAAGGCACAGTACAAGGGTTGGCCCACCCTGGAACAGGACGCCATCTATGAGCTCGTGGACCACCACTCTGGGGGTGCGGCCCAGGTCGGAGAAGGACCAGTTTGGAGCCCTGGTGGGGAAGGGTGGAAGGTTAGGGACCAATAGAGATCCCGGGATGTGGCTAGGGCCTTAAGGATCTAGAAGGTGCGGGAAGCCGGTGGGGGTGGGGGTGGGGGCGAGGCGGCACTTTTCTTTTCCAGTCTCAGCCAGAGGGAGATTGAAATTCAAACTTCTGGCTCTGGGAATGGATTTGGAGTAAGCAGAGGGCTTGAGCTGAGGCCAAGCTAGGGGTGGGGCTAGATTACCAGGTAGAGTACGGCAGGAAGTGGCACGGGTTTATTTGAAGTAATGTAGAATTGCTGCCCAAGGTGTATCTGTTCCCAGTGCCAAAACCAGTTAACTGGGAGTGGAGTAGGAAGACTACGTTGTTTTGTGGCAGTTAGCTTTCATTTGAGTGATCAGGGCTGGGGATATAGCTCAGTTGCATGTGTGGCAAGCACAACGTTGATTCCCAGTACAAAAAAAAAGATTGGGGTAGGTTTTGGGCAGTGAAGATAAAGTAGCCTGGTGTGGAACTGCTTGGGAAGGATTCTGGGGGCCGAGTGGGAGGCCCTGGTCCAACAGGGTTGGCCTGGTAGATGTCCAGTCTGGGAGCCAGGATTTGGAACCAGTGTGACCTCTTCCTTGCTCATCCTTCCTCCACCACCCTCAGGCTCTAGTCCCCTGGGCAAGGAATCCTGAGCTGGCTGGCTTGCCTGTCGCCACATTTGACCAGGATATCCTGGACCGACATCAGCTCTATTTGACCACTTCAGCCCAAGACTTCCGTTTCTACACCAAGTGAGCCTGCATGCTTGCTTGCTCCAAATAGCCCTCCTGCACAGCCCTGCCTATGTTGTGGGGCCCGGTCCTTTTCTGATGGCTCCAGACTTTGATTCCAGAATACAGCAAGAACCAAAGTTCTGACCCAGTTCCCACCTCTTTACTACCCAAGTCAGGGTATTAAAAGGCATGCCTCAAGAAGGGTAGCAAATCTCTGTAATCTCAATTACTTGAGAGACTGAGGCAGATTCCAAGTTTGAGCCCAGCCTGGGCAATTTAGTAGGTTAAGGAGACCCTGTCTCAAATTTAAAAAAAAAAAAAAAGGCTGGGATGTAGTTCAGTAGTAGTGTTAGCTTACCAAGCAAGGTACCCTGAAATCAATTTCCCACACCCTCAGCATGCACCTCACAATCCCAGTGCTGGGGACCAAACCCAGGGTCTGGGTGTGTGTTAAGCATGCATGCCACAGAGCTGTTCATAGTGTCAGGCCTCAGCAACCTCATTTAAGTTAGGAAGCCTGCAGAACCCAAGCGTAGGCTCAGACCTAAGGGCGGGGCCCTAAGATCCAGGGCCGGGCTTCCTTCAGTATTGGAGCTGTACTGCTTCCCAGTTTCTGGATCCAGGAATTCAGATTCCATCTTTCCTTATGGCGTTCCTAAAGGGTCCCAGACTCAAGCAGGACTTGGGGGGGGGGGTCTTTCCTCCGGAGGAGAGGTCTGATCTTAGGGATCCCCTTCTGCCTCGCTTCCCTAGGGAGGAACTGTCTGGATACCCCCGCTGTGACATGCTAACCTACTGGAACTTCAAGAGGATGCCTCCGGGCTGGGGACTGGGCCCCCAGCGGCCAAAACTGGCTCACCTGCCCTGCGTTCACCCTGTGACAACAGCTGTGCCGCACCGCGGGTCTCTGTCCCTGACTCAGGAGTCCTATTGTCTCCCACTGCATCCGCTGCACCGGTTCTGCCCCCTGGAAGTGCCCTGGTGCGGCCCCCACTGGAAGCCTCTGCCGGGCATCCTCAGTGTGCCCAAAGCCTACAGCACTGAGTCTTCGTGCTACGGCACACTGGAGCCTGAACTGATCTGAGGGGACCAAGCCTTGGACACTCCCACCACCTTGGAAGGATAGACACTTAAAAAGTCCATCAAAGCTGTAGCCCACCAGAAAAACACGCCCTTTGGGGGGGTCAACCCACATTAAACCCAGGCCCCGTCCACTCTCAGATGGGGCTCCTTGAATCCTGACTTTTCACAAGGGTTGGGTGTTGGGAGGATGCTGTCTGAATTTCCTGGGGGGATTGGGGTACACACAGGACCCTGCCCTAACACAGCACTTTGAAGGCTCTAGAACTGGCTGGACTCTAAGAAGCCACGGCCTTCCAGAAAGTGGCACTGGCAAACAATGGGTGGCTTCCAGGGTCCTCCAGTGGCCGCAGCACCTTCCTGGGTCAGAGCAACCCACAGAAGGCCCTGTCAGCCCCCCCACCTGGGCAGAGCCTTATGCATCCTTTTCCTGTGGCCCCAATAGAACTTGGGCTCTACCTCCTGTCACCTTCACCAAGGTGGATCTGGAGTCACTGTTGGGCCTCAGCGACCTTGTCGCTTCTCGCCCCCGGGGGGATTAGTGTCCAGGTTACTTCAGCTTGCTGCCACCATCAAGTGGCCTTGCCGCCCCCACATTCTCCAGGTATAAAGCCAGGGAGAAAGGTAGGGGCAACATTAAGAACAGAGATGCTCCAGGTAAGACAAGGCTCTTGGGAGCCTCCCCTCTTCCAGGCCACACCAGAGAGGGCCAGAATGGTGTCACAGGTGGCAGTGGCCTCATTCTAGAGGGTGTGACAGCCAGCAGGCTTCCTCAGGAGGGAAGAGGTGGAGAAGCACATGATGGAACCAGGGCGCCCTGGGCTGTGGGGTGGGCCTCAGAGGGTGGGGCTGGTGGCACTGAGGGGCTGGGCTTCTGACCCTGCCCAGGGGCTTCTGCTGGGGCTGCTGCTGAGCTCGAGCGGGGTGTGGGCCTCCAAGGGGCTGCTTCGGCCCTTCTGCCGGCCTATCAACGCCACCCTGGCTGCAGAGAAGGAGACCTGCCCAGTTTGCGTCACCTTCACCACCAGCATCTGTGCTGGCTACTGTCCCAGCATGGTGAGTGGCCTAGGTGGGCAGATGCTAGCCTGATGGGGGTAGCTCGGGCAGGAAACCTGTAGACAGCACCGGGTAGTGGGAAGGTGCAGAGGGTTCTGGACACCAGAACCTGGGCCCAGGAGCCGGGAGCGCCCTGGCCCTGAAGACGCTCGCCAGCCCTTCTTGGTCCCTAGGTGCGGGTGCTGCAGACCGCCGTGACGACCAGGACTCAGCCCGTGTGCACCTACCGTGAGGTGCGCTTTGCGTCCATCCGGCTCCCGGGCTGCCCGCCTGGTGTGGACCCTGTGGTCTCCTTCCCTGTGGCACTCAGCTGCCACTGTGGGCCCTGTCGCCTCAGCAGCTCAGACTGTGGGGGCCCCAGGGCCCAGCCCTTGGCCTGTGACCTCCCCCACCTCCCAGGCATCCTCTTCCTCTAAGGACCTGTGAAGCCTTCCCAATAAAGGTTTCTTAGCCCGCATGCACTCTAGGCTTCTCTGTGGCTCAGGTGACCAACACGCACACCGTGGGTCCAGCTGAAAAACCATTTTATACAAATTCACAGTGTCTGAACTTTGTAGAAAACAGGGTGGGTAGGGATGGCTTCCAGCTCAGGAGGTGTCCATGGTTTCCCCTTCTGCGGAAGAAGGGAGGCAGTTTGGTCAATGTAACCTAGAGGGAGACGAGGTGAGGGGTGCAACACAGCAGGGACACTCACTGAGCTCGTTGAAGAGAAATGCATCCTGGTACTCCTTCATGTACTGCGTGGATCGAGACTCGTCCAGGAAGAGCGAGTAGACCCGCTTGATGTCATCTACCTGTACCTCTGTACCCTGGGGGAGTGAGGAGTCTAAGGGGGTCAGCCCTGTGGCCCACCCCAGCCCCAGCCCTGCCCCACCCCATTCCACCACTGTGCTAGAGCAGGCAGGCAAGACAAGATCCCGGGCCAGACCTCCTGGGTTCAAACAAATCTCACTACCTCCTGGCTGTGAGCCCAGCCTCAGTCTCAGCTTTTCTACCTGGGAAATGGACTTAGCATCAACTTATGGTCATCAGACACCAAGCACCTAAGTGCCACACCAGGAGATACAGAAACAAATACAAGGGATGAAAACACCCCTCAGACTCAGGGGTGGCAGTGCACACCTGCCATCCCAGCTCTCCTGAAGCTGGGGTAGGAGGATTAGAGAGAACCATAGGCCAGCCCGTGCTACAGTGAGACCCTGTCTCCAAAAACCAAACATCCAAAAAGACAACATCCTCCAGGCCTTAGCAACAGTGCCAGAAGCCTGTGTGGCAGGGCCCAGCTGGGCACTGACCTTGCGTTTCCGGCACACAAGGCTGGCTGCTGTGATGAGCTGGATGGCGTAGCGCAGCGACGTCTCTAGCCCAATGCGGGTGAGAACAGTGTAGGCATCCTCACTCATCTCCACATCCTCCTCCTCACACCTACAGTGGGGTTGGGGCTCTGGATGCTGCACAGGGATCTGGCCTCTTCCTCCTGGGCATCTCCCAGTCATATACCCCGAGGCTACACTTAAAACTTGAGTTCCCTGCCCCTTTCTTCCCTTCCCATCTGTCACAGGGGCACACCCGCCTTGCCCCACAGTGGTCCTCCAGGCCTGGTCCAGCCCAGCCCCCACCCAGCCCATGCCAGATTTAGCACACTGGGCCTGCGCACCGAATGCGCAGGATCTGCTTGGTGTCCTTCTCACTGTAGGGTGAGGTGGAGATGATGAGCAGCCGGTCCAGCAGGTCAATGGGGATGCCATGGGGGCTCTGGTAGCTGGTGCCCCGGATCCTTGGAGGGAGGGGCACACTGTCAGGCGGTGATGGCTCTCAATGCCCCACCCAGAATGTGCCACCCACGCTCTACCATGGCCTACACAGAGGTCCACATAGGTTTGACCTTCAGCTGCACCTTACATCACCATATAGCTGCATCAATCCCTGGTCACTCCCACCCACCCCCTGTGGGGCACTCTCAGAGCTAGGTATCTATATCCAGGATTACTGGATCAAGGTCCCCTGCCTTCTGCACACAGCACCACAGGGCAAGGGACTGCAGCTGTCCTGAGTCCTCCTGAACTGGCTTGCAGAGGGCAATGGGAGACACGGGTAATCCTGTTCCTGGGGAAGCAGGCATTGCTGACAGCCTATGGTCACACTTTGATGACCAGTCCATAAGAAGGGAGGTTGAAGCCGGGCATGGTGGCGCAGGCCTGTAATCCCAGCACTTGGGAGGCTGAGGCAGGAGGATTGTTGTGAGTTCAAGACCAGCCTGAGCTACAAAGTGAGCTTAAGGCCAGCCTGAACTGCACAGTGAGACCCTGTCTCAAAAAGACGGGGGGGGGGGGGGGGGGGAGAAGGGAGGTTGAAGCAGGAAGATTCAAATTCTAGCCTTGCCCAGTCTGGGCAACTTACTGACTTAGCAACACCTTGCCTCAAGGGCCAGCCAGATAGCTCAGTAGACTAAAGCACCTGCTTAGGCAGAGAGCAGCCACTGGGGTTTGATCTACAGTGTGCCGTGCCACCCCGCCCCCGGGTGTGCTGAGGACAATTGAGACTGGGCATGGTGACGCATGCCTATAATCCCAGCGCTTGAGGCTGAAAACAGGAGGATTACTGCAAGTGTGCTCTACGTAATGAAACCCTGAATACCCTGTAGACTTTATATACATTAAAAAAACAAAAAAACAAAAACAAAGAAACAAACCTTGTGTCAAAATAAAAAATAGGGCTAGGGAGATAATTCAGTGGCATAAGCACCTGCCTGGCAAATGCAAGGTCCTGAATCTGATCCCAGTACCAAACAAAACCCCCAAAACAACAACAAAAAAAATCCATAGTGGGCTGAGGAGATGGCTCAGCAGAATAAGCGCTTCCCTGGCACCTGCAAGGGCCTGAGTTCAATCCCCAGTGCCACCAAAAAAAAAACAAACAAAAAAATCATAGCATCAGGGAGGCTGAGGAAGGAGGGTCGAGGAGGGTCGGCTGGAGTTCAAGGCCAGCCTGGGCTATGCAGTGTGACCAGCCTTAAAACAATAAACAAATACGGAAGGACTGGCTGTCTTGGCTGCCTCCTCAGAGGATGTCTCTGCCCTGTGCAGTTCTCAGGTGCTGATCCTCAGCTCCCATAAGCATCGTGCAATGTCTCTTAACATCTCTCCAGGCCCTACCAGGCCCTGCCGACCTGCCTGAGGAAATGGGGCCAAGGTGCATGCTAAGCATGTGTCTGACCAGAGCTGCAGGCAGCCCTTCCTGAGCTGCTGCAGCAGGCAAGACTGGGCACTAGGCATGGTGATGCACCGTCCAACTCCAGCCCAGCAAAGCTGCCTACATTCCACTTCCTGTCTGCCTCTAGTGCAGAACCATGGAAGGGCAGGCAGGGAAGAGCCAGGACCATGGGTGTGGGCACCAGGAACACAGAGGTGGAGGGTCCCAGGTATCATCCTTTGGTCTCAGGAATTTATCCACTGCTTGCTTGCCTATTATTATTATTATTATTATTATTATTATATTATTTTATGCTTTATTTTTGGAAATAGGGTCTGGCTATGTAACCCAGGTTGGCCCTGAGCTGGGGGTGAGCCTCCTGCTTCAGCTTCTGGGATCAGAGGTGTGCACCAGTATACCTAGTCTCAATCACTGTCTCAGCACACCCCAGGGGCGGGGCTAGCACAGCACACTGGGTCCAACCCTGTCCGCTTCGCTCTGCATAAGGAGGTGCTTTAATCTGTCCACTGTATCTTTAGACCAAACATAGTATTAAAGAGTTCCAATGAGTGCTTAGGTCCCAGCAACTTAAGTAATTACAGCAGTTTATGTAGTATGTATCAAGTGTCACTGTTATCCTCTCCAAATTAAATAAGCACCACTCAGCACCTTCTGGGTTTGCTGCAGCCCCGTGGGGTATCTGGGAACTGCAGCTATCAGCACTCCAGGGCCTAGCAGGCTTCCTCAGGGGACAAAGCTATCTACCTGCCCCAAGCTGCTGGCTGCCTTGCTGAAGAGAAAAGAATACCACTCTTTCGTAGGCTGGAATATAGATGCGTGGTATAAAACTGACCTAGTATGTGGGAGGCCCTGAACTCAATTAAAACACTGAAAAAGGGCTGGGGAGATAGCTTGATGGTCTAAGCACCTGCCTGGCAAATGCAAGGACCCAAGTTTGATCCCCATTACCAAATGCCTTGCCAGCCCCAGAACCCCAGGCATGCATGCTGGCCACTGAAACCAGGCACGGTGGTACACGCCTATAATCCTAGCGCTGGACATGTTGAGACAGAAGGATCACTACAAGTCCAAGCTGCATAGTGAGAGCCTGTACCAACTAAATAATGATTTAATAACAACAACAACAACAATAACTTAAAAACACAGAAGAAAAAAATAGACCTGGGTGTTTAGCTGGGCTTGGTGGCACAGGTCTGTAATCCCAGCACTCGGGAGGCTGAGGCAGGAGGATTGTTGTGAGTTCGAGACCAGCCTGAGCTACAAAGTGAACTTAAGGCCAGCCTGAACTGCATAGTGAGACCCTGTCTCAAAAAGACCTGGGTGTAGTGGCGCATGCCTGGAATCCTAACACTCAGGAGGCTGTGCCAGGAGGATTACCATGCTCTTCAGGTTAACCTGGGCTACAGAGTTCAAGGCCAGCCTGAACTACTAACTTTGCCTCAAAAAAGAAACAGGAAATTAAAAAAACAGCAAAGAAGCCAGCAAAACACACATTTCCCATTGAAGTCACTGCAATAAGGAGCCCCTGCTAGCCAATGCTCCATCAAGGCACCCAGTTCACCCTGTGGCCACACCCTTGCCTGAGGCCACTGTGACCCTCACCGTGTGATGCCCCGGTTGGTGGCCATGATGAGGACAGGTGCCATGTCACTCTCCAGGGCCCGGTTGAGGAAAGAGAAGCTCTCAATGTCCAGCATGTGTACCTCATCGATGAAAAGCACCTGTGGGCCATGAGGTGCCCATCAGCTCTGCACCCCTATCCTGCCCATCCCCCACCACCACCCCTACACCCTCTGGCTGCTCAAGCAGGATGATCTACTCACCCCAGGAATGATCTCCGCCTTGCCCTCCTCACGCCACTCTGCCACCTTGGCATTGATCTGCTCTCGGACTTCTGACTTGATCTCCCCTGTGTCACCTACAGGAGACAGAGGCCACATCGGGGAATCCAGAGGAGACAGGGTCTGAGCCAGAGTGGTGGAGGACAGTGATGGGAGAGCAGGACAGAAGAGTGCAGAGTATCAAGGCAGGAGGAATGCTGGGGTGGTTGAAATGGTCCCAAAGAGGATGAACAGCAGTGACAGAAGGCAGGGAGCTGTCCCCAACATACCACGAGAGGGACTTGGACAGCAATGGTGGGATAAGGGTAGGGTACAGAGGGAGCAGGCCAAGCCAGGACAAAGGGTCTGGGTGCCCCAGGAAGCCACCAGGACAAGCGGCCTGACCTGAGAAGAGTGCCAGGAAGCCCTGGGTGCGGGAGTTGATGACATCAATCTCGTGCAGGGACACGGTATGCACCACCTCCTTGCGCTTCTGGAGCTCCCCATCTGGGCACTGCACAAACTTGGTCTGCGGGGCAAGTGGGGCAGGCGTGATGGCTGAAGCTGGGCACTGCCTGGCCCAGGCTGGGGTCTCTCAACACTACTGATGGGCACGGAGTTCCTGAGGGACCTGACACCACATGGGGCTGCAGAGTTGCAGTGCCAGGCTAAGAATCCCAGGGAAGATCCCAGGGGACACCAGGGACACGGCAACCAGATGATGGGAGGACGCAGGGCTCTGGACACCTTGCAGTGAGGGACGGTGGTGCCCGTACACACCTGGGAGCCCATGGCGTCGTAGTCCCGGGCACGTGTGAAGGAGCGGCCCAGCTTAGAGATCCTGCCAGTGGCCTTGTCAATGGTGATCACGTCCCTGCGATGGGCAGGTCGGGCAGAAGTGAGGAGTGGGGCCAAGGCCCGGTCCCAACGTCCCAGCCCCTTCAAGGACCCCAAGCCTCACCCAGCCTGGACCTTATCCTTGGTCAGTGACTCAATCATCTTGGTGCCCAGGTCATAGATGGTCTCCATCTCTGTAGTCTTGAGGGTTAGTTTGCCCACCTTGGAGCCCTAAAGAACGACAGCCAGGGAGGGCTTCAGTGGGCACTGATGTCACTTGGATGTTCCTTGGCCCAACCTCTGATCAATCACACAGCTTCACCATGGGCACAGCACAGGGGACTCTTGGCGAGAGGGGCATATGTACAGAGAACACACACGTGCCAAAGTCACCTATGGAGCCTGGGGAGCTGGTGTGCACCCGTAGCCCCAACCACTCAGGAGGCTGAGGCAAACGGGTTCCCAGTCTGAGTCCAGCCTGGACAATTTCAAGACACCCTGTCTCAGAATGACATAAAAAGGAGCTACCACATAGCTCAACGGTAGAGAGCTTGCCTAGCACACTGCAAGCTCAGCATTAAGCACTAATACTGCAAAAAAACCAAAAAGAAGGGTAATGTAGTTATACATTAAATCTATTTCCAGCTAAGTGCATGCCTGTCATTCCAGCCCTCTGTAAGCTGAGGCAGGAGGGTCACTGGACACTCAAGGTGAGCCAGGGCTCCACAGTGACACCATGTCTCAAAACAAAAGAACACAACTATTTTCATTAGAAACAAGGAGCAAATGCAGCTAAGTCTTAGAAATAGTCTATATGTCTATCACCAGATAAATGGATCAGAAAATGTGGTATCTATACCCAATGGAGTATCTGTTATATTTATGTATTCTGCATAGGCTCTCACTATGCAGCTTGGATTCACAGTAACCCTCCTGCCTTGGCCTCCCCAGTATATTGAGATAACAGGTGTGCAGCACCACACTTGGTTTCAGTGACAGGCATGGCCCCAGGGTTCTGAGGCTGGCAAGGCAAGTCATGTGGTACTGGGGATTGATCCTGGGTCCTTGCACTTGTCAGGCAGTAACTTAGACCACACGGAGCTATCTCCCAAGCCCCCTCAAAAATTAACAAGTGGTATCACATAATTTTCTTTTCTTCTTCTTGTTTTTTTTTTTGCAGTTCCAGGGATCAAACTTGGGACCTTGTGCTTGCTAGGCAGGAACTTAGACCACGGAGCTATCTCCCCAGTCCCTGTATAATTTTTTTTTTTTTTTTTTCAGAACCGGGGATTGAACTCAGGCCCTTGCACTTGCCAGGGAAGCGCTCATTCCACTGAGCCATCTCCCCGGCCCCTGTATAAGTAATTTAAAGATAAAAGAAACTGCAACAGAGAGATGAGACAGAACTTTTGCAAACAAAAAGAAGACTGAATTGGAAAGAAAGGAGGGCAGAAAAGAAGCAGTTGAGATATACTACAGAAATGGAAGGAGACCAGGGTTTGTGGAGTAGGCTGAAGTGTGGAGGACCACCTGAGCAGCTCTCCTTGAAAGAAAAGCCACTGTCTCCATTTTGACTGAGCCCAACCCTATTTACTCATATTGTTATATACACAGCTGGCTAGGATTTCTGTTTATCCTTCAATTGGCCTTAAGCAATGTGTATTGGTCTAGCTGAGGTGCTGGTGATAGTCTTTGAAGGTGGCATGCGTGTTTCCCTGGTACAGGATGGTACAGCCAAGGCTTTACACCGCCAGCTGGGATCAAGCCTTGAGATAGAGGCTATGACTTCCTGGGGCTTGAAGGACATCAAAGCTGAAGCCCCAGACCCCCAAAAACATTAGATGCTATCTCTGTGGCATAATATTATAATGCAGACTACTCTTCCTGCATATCCTCTCTGCATATGGCAGAGGTAAATGTAGGCGTCCCACCTAGCTCAGCTCATAGTGGTCACCTTCCTCCCACAATTCTCATTCAATCCTCCTCAAGCCATTCCCCCACTGAATAAAAACCGGTGAGGCCCTGGATGGCTCTCTTGGTTCCGGGAAGCCTCCTTTGTGGCTAAACTTGGAGCTCCTTGACTCCCCAATGATTGAAAATATAATTTAGTGTCTTTATTTTTGCTGAGGGTTGCACTGAAAGTGGTAGATTGGAATCAACTTGATGGGATTCCAATAACGTAACTTTGGGATTATAAACACTGGCTTCTAAGTACATTTTTTTTTGGTAGAACCAGGGACTGAACTCAGGCCCTTGCCCTTGCCAGGGAAGTGCTTATTCCACTGACACTGAGCCATCTCCCCGGCCCCTGAAGTACATTTTAAGTTGTCTATCTTTCTCTCGTGTGTGTGTGTGTGTGTGTGTGTGTGTGTGTGTGTGTGTGTGTGTTAAACCCAGGCCTTTGAACTGAGCTATATATCCCCAGGCTTTGCTTATCTTTTGTATCAGTGTCTCACTAATTTGCTCAACTGCCCAAGGCTGGGTTTGAACTTGCCATCCTCCTGCCTCAGCTTCCCAGAATGCTGGCACTACAAGCAGTCCCCATTAAGCTTTTAAGTATCTTAGGAGCACCTGGAACTTAATTTATAAAGGAGAACTATAACAGATGGACTTCAAAAATATAATGCAGGTCCTGAAGAGATGGCTCAGTACTTCTCTGGCAAGTTCAATACCCGGTTCTGCCAAAAAAAAAAAAAGTAATGCAGCCAGGTGTATAATCCTAGCACTTGGGAGGCTGGGGCAGGAGGATTGTTGCGAGTTTGAGACCAGCCTGGTCTACACAGTGAACACAAGGCAGCTTGAACTACATAATAAGACCCTTTCTCAAAAAGACAAAAACACACGATGCCACAGGACAGAAGCAGACCCAGAAGATCACACTGCACATGCTTCTGCTTCTATGAAATGCCAAGAGCTGTTTCAGAGACCAGAAGTGGGCAGTGGTTTCGAGAGACAAGAGTAGAGAGATAGGAGGAAAGAATAGGAGTGACTTGGTAAGGGAGTCCCTTCTTCTATAGGGATGAAAACGTTCTAGAACCAGACAGTGGTGATGGCTGTACAACCCAGTGATTGTACAACAGGCTATGGAATCGTACTCATATCACATTGTATGATATGAATTCAAAGAACAAAATAGTTACAGGTAAATTGTGAAATGCACATGTGAAGGGGAACACTACTAAAGCAGCCTGCAACCTGGTGTACTGGTGCATGCCTACAATCCCAGCACACAGGAGGCTGAGGGAGGAGAATCTCGAGAGCTCAAGGCTGGCTTGGGCTACACAGTAAGATCAGGGAAATCAAGGGCAGCCTGAACAACACAGTGAAACTATGTCAACAAAACAAAACTGCAACCCAAGGGCTGAGGAGATAGCTCAGCAGGCATAAGCACCTGCCTGGCAAGTGCAGGGTCCTGAATTTGATCCTCAGTACAGAAACCAACAACTGAAACTACAACCCAGAAGACTTAAAAGGCATGAAACATAAAACCCTAGCAGCTCCCTACATTCCTAAGGGCTGGGCAAGATGCCTGAGGGCACTTAGCCATCAGAACCCTATGCAGCAGGGCCTGATACCTAACCCAGAGGCAGAGATATGAACCATGGGGAGCCTGCAGACCATCTCTCACGGTGCCACCACCTTAGGTTACCTGGTCCCAGTGCCCCCACAAAGGGATAAACCACTGCCACTGAGCCAACCTCATGGCAGGCTGTGGCAGCTTAGGCCTGCAGCTGGGGAATCTTCCTGGCTTTGGACCCCAATGCAGTGGGCTCCACCCCGAGGCCCAGGAGCAGACCAGCACTCACCGTCCCTGTCGCTGGCCGATCGATCTGGATCTCCACCACCTCCCCTTCAATGATCTCGGTCTCCTCCCTAGCCAGAGAAAGACAGAGATGAGGACAGCAGCCAGGACAGAGGCCACTGGGATGGGACTGGGCCACCAGGCCATGGCCACCCACTCCCCAGGCCCAGGAGCTGCTCACTTGATGCGGACGCCAATAGAGCGGCGGAAGGCCTGTGTGAGTGCTTCAGTCTTGCTCATTTCCAGGGAGAAGATCTCACTGCCTGCGATGGCTGTGAACGGGGTGTCCGAGCCCAGGGCCTGCGCCATGCCTGGGGATGAGGCAGGCTGGGTTGTCAAGACCTTCTGGCACCAGGGACCAATGCCTCCTCCAAGGTGGACAGCTCAGGGATCCTTTGGTCCTAACAGCCACTGCTACCACATGCTCTTCCCTCCAGAAGGGTAGGAACTGCCCTGTCCTGTTTCCATCAGAGCTTAGGTTACGTGACAAGGGACTGTGTCCATAGCCACATCCCTGACTGGGAGCCCCTTAAAATTGAGGCTTGGGACTAACTCAGTCGTGTGTTCCCCAGGCAGCAACTCAGTCATGTGATACCTGAGTGCTGCTTCTTTACTGAAAACCTAGCCATCCCTTCGCTCCTGGGTGCCTGGCCCTGCAGCCTGAGCGGGGGGAGTAAGTGGGGCAGAGAAAGCTTCAGAGGCAGAGAAGTGCGAGTAGGGTTTTAAAGGCTGCACAGAAATTTAACGCAGATGATGAGAGACAGTTGTGGTCCAAAGATTATAAATCACTAGCAAGAGATTGCACATCCTTCTCCTTGTCCTTTGTATTAGAACCCTCCTTTTCTCACAGTAGCAATAATCCAAATTTAAATAGTCCCCTTTCCAGCAGTGTAAGAATATGTGATCAACTTCTAGTCAATAAGGTAAAAGCAAAAAACTGTGGCATTTCCAAAAAAGCTATTTCAAGGAAGGTGTATGAGGCGTAACTTCACTGTAATTCTGCTTTCTTCCTGTTGCTTGGAATGTAAATGGGAAGGCGACAGCTTTAGCAGCCAACTTGGAACATGAGGTAATCTTGACATGCAAGTAAATATAAGTGGAGAATGTTGAGACAGGAAAATAGAGGGCTTCATGTACCTGCTCATTAAGCCCTAAGTGGCAAATGTCTAGGTTTTTCCAGGTGACAGAATGAAGACTGGGTGTGAGCGCCACTGCCTTTTTTGGTTATATGTTAATGGGGCTGAATTTGCCCCTGACTTACATGGGAGGGACTGCTGGCCCCACAAGGCCTCTTACCCATGGCGATAGCGGTCTTCCCAGTGCCCGGCTGGCCGGCAATGAGGACTGCCCGCCCAGCAATCTTCCCCTCTCGGATCATCTCCAGCACCACACCAGCTGCTCGCCGGGCGGCCAGCTGACCCACCATTCCCTGCGAAGCCTGAGGGCAGGAGGCATGAGAGTCACTTCTGGCCTGGCCAGGGAGGCCACAACAAACACTGCCTAGGTCTTCTAAGAAAAGCCAAAATGCTCTATTCTGCTTATGTGTTTGATTCTTTTGAGGTAGGGTCTTGCTATGTAGTTCATTATTATTATTACTTATTTTGTATTTTACGGAAGGGGCCACATGGTGTTCAGGGTCTCACTACTAGATCAGACTTGAAGTGATTCCCATTTACAGCCTCCCAAGAGCTGGGATTATAGGTGCGTACCACCATGCCCAGTCTCAATTGTCACCTCAGCGCACCCTGAGGACGGGGCTGGCACAGCAGGCCTGGGGATTGAACCCTGGGCCCCTGGGCCTGCTTGCAGGTGCTTTAATCTGCTGAGCTATTTGGTTAGCCCTGCTATGTAGTTCAGACTGGCTCTGAAGTCACTATGTAACACAGGCTAACCTCTAACTTGTCATGATCCTCCTGCTTCAGATGATAGGATTAGCTGGGCATGGTGGCGCAGGTCTGTAATCCCAGCACTTGGGAGGCTGAGGCAGGAGGATTGTTGTGAGTTCGAGACCAGCCTGAGCTACAAAATGAGCTTAAGGCCAGCCTGAATTGCATAGTGAAACCCTGCCTCAAAAAGACAAAAAAAAAAAAAAGATGATAGGATTACAGCCATTTGCCACCACGCCTAATTCAGTACCCTGAGGGGGCTGAAATGGGAAGACTGCAAGCTCCAACCCAGCCAGGGCAATTTAGAGAGACCCTGCCTAAAATATGAAAAGAATTTAAGAGAAGATCTGGTCATGTACCCCAGAAGTACAGCCCTGGGTTCAACACCCAGTACAGGAAAAAAGAAAAACCACCAGGATGGCGAGATAGCTCAGTGGACTAAAGCGCCTGCTTAGGCAAGCACAGGGACCAAGATTCAATCCCTAGGACCACATGCTGCACCAACCCCACGCCTAGGGCAGGTTTAGCCAGCCAGAGACTGAGCATAGTGGTGTAAACTTGTATTCCCAGAATTGGGGAGGCTGAAAGCAGGATTACTACAAGTCCAAGCTGCATAATGAGACCCTGCAACAACCAAATACATTTTAAAAAAGACAACCACCTCTACATGTGGCTAAATTTTATAACCAGGCATGGAAAGATCCAAGAGGTCAGCGTACAGCCCACATCCCCCAGGCCTAGGTGCCAAGCCTCCAACCATCATGGTGCAGCCTCCCTCCCCACCCCTTCCTACCTGGCGAGGCTCCAAGGCATCATCCAGCCCAAGTCCCCGTATGTGGGAGTGTGCACCTGTGTACGTGAAAGAATGAAAAGCTCGGTTTCCCACCATTCACGACAGCAGGAGGTGGAGGTGAGGATTCCAAAAGACTCCACTTCTCTCTCCACCTCCAGGGGATAACTCCGAGGATGCACTGTTTTGCACTAGGCTAGAGCACTCTCAACCCATCAGCCACATCAGCACCCTAAGAAATAATGAAAGGACTAACACTGCATAGCATCAGAAACAAAGCCCAGCTACAGTCACCTCAGAATACTTCAGTTACAATGGCCTTTGGGTCTTTTTTTTTTTTTTTTTTTTTTTTAGATAGGGTCTCTTGCTGTATAGTTCAGGCTGGCCTTAAACTCACTATGGAGCCCACGCTGGCCTTGAACTCAGTGATCCTCCTGCCTTAGCCTCCTGGGGGCTGCTATTACCAGTGTGTACCACCACGCCCATCCCCAGGTCCTCATTTACAAGATGCTCAGAGGTTGGGGTTCACACTCCAGACCACACAGCCAGTGAGAAATCTGGCAGATTCCAGGGCTTTTCACCAGAACACTGAAAACTACAGCTCTTAGACAGCTACTTGCCTCTGTAACTAAAGCTCTATGGAAACCATGTCATGTTGGGCTACCTTTGACTGCGACAGCAGAGCTGAATAAGGTTCAACAGAGAAAAGACCTACCACCAGGTATTTCAAGAAGGGTTCCAACACCCCTATTAGCCTGGGGCACCCAAGGGCAGTGACCAGGCTCAGCTGGCCCCATGGTGTCCTCAGCTCCCAGCAGGGCCATGCTCTAGCAGACAGAGCAGTGACGGTACATGCAGCGGCTGCTCTGTTTGATTATGGTTTGGGATATTATTTTCATCAAGGAGGGGAACTACTTACCTCCACTTGCAGATGAGGAAACTGTGGCACAGTAGGCGAGAAGCTGCTGGCCACACTGCTCAGAAATGACAAGGCTCACAGAGCCCAGCAGGGAACTCCCAGCCACACTAGTCCCACTTCTGGTCCCTCCTCTGAGTGACCACACCCTGCTGGCCTCCTGCTGGCCTCAGCTAACTCAGCTGAAACTGGGGCCACAATCATGCTCTTCTCCCCACCCCCCGACACTTTGAGGGCTCACAGCATGCAGATACACACACTTGGGGTCACCTATAGAGTTTGCTCTGTACTGGGGACACATTCTAATTCCTGCAGGGAGCACAGACCTGTGTGTGGAGGATACAGGACCCCACAGGCACCCAGGGAAGCTGTACTTCTGACCACCTGGCATTTGCTCCCCAGAGCCTGCGCTGGAAGTTGGGGACCTGGGTGCTGCTTCCACCCCACTCACTCACCAATGCGCTCAATCCTCGTCACATCGCGGATCTCTGGGACTTTGGTTGTGGCAGCCTAGAGGTGAAGGAAGATGCATAAGGAGGATCCTTGTGGTGTCCTCTGTCCCCCCTTCCCTCCTCCACAGGCAGGCAATTGCCTGCACCCCAGTCCCTGCCACTGTACTCAACTGTCACCAATGGCTTGGTTATCAGCCCCCACAACACTTGACTTAGGAAGACAAGGACAGTCTAATCACAGTCCTCCCTCTGGCCTCTAGGCTTAGCATCAGGCATCACCTGGTGAGTGATGGTGTCCTCCTCACTCAATAACCAAAAACTCTGGACCCTCCCATGCAACCCAAATCATACCACCTGGCATCCCTCACTGCAGTGGCCAAGCGCATGCGCAGTCCAGCCCACCCAACCCCTCTTTCCCACAGAGATCTGGCGTCAGTCCCTCAGCAAGACCATTCCTCTCCCCTTGGGGTGTGACATCCCTGTATAATTTCTCACCATGAGAAAGCCTCAGATCAGTGTCTTGGGCTCCAATATCTGAGGCACACGAACTATACAGCCCAAGTCTCTCTTGTTCACCTTGGGCCTCAAAGTTTGTGGTTTGACTAAACAGCTGGGTATAGTGATGCAGAGCTGTAATCCCAGCACTCAGGAGGCTGAGGCAGGGAGATGGCCGAGAGTTCCAAGTGCATTTGAGGATAGTCTAAACTACATAGCAAGAGCTTGTCTCAAGAAACAAAAAAGTCCAATAAACATGTACACAAATGTTCACAGCAGCTCTTTCTACCACCCAAAAAATGGATACAACCCCAATGCCTAAGGAATAAATGAAATGTGCTCTAGCTATACAATGGCATGGTAATCAGCTGTAAACAGAGGGGTGGTTCCAACACTGGCTACAACATGAACTCTGAAAAAATGGTGCTAAGTGAGATCCCCCACACTGAGGGCTACATATTTATGATTCCATTGACATCAAAAATCCAGAACAGGGCCTGGGGAGATAGCTCAGTAGAATAAGCGCTTGCCTGGCAAGCGCAGGATCCTAGGTTCAATCCCCAGTACTGAAAAAATAAAAAATCCAGAACAGGCCAGTACTGAGATAGAAAGTTGATAGTGGTTACCTAGGGCTGAGAGTGAGAAGTACAGAAAGACAAGAGACTGCCAGATAAGATGTTTGAGGTTTCTTGCTGGGGTAATGACAATTCTAAACTTGATTATGGTGGCTGGGCATGGTGGTCATGCCTATAATCCCAGCACTCAGGAAGCTGAGGCAGGGGGATTGCCATGAGTCTGAGTCCAGCCTGGGCTCCACAGTGAATTCAAGACCAGCTTGAACTGCAGAGCAAAACTCTGTCCCCAAAAGACAGTAAGTATTGATTATAGTGATGACTGTATGACTCTGTAAGTATACTAGTTGTAAGTGGGTAATCTGTGTGGTACAAGCATACCTTAATAAAAACTATCTCAAGCAAAACAAAACTAACCCTAGAAAGTGGATTCTTTGATGTCCCTCACATTTTTTCAGATATTCATGGCATTCCCTAATTTTTGTTTTCTTTCATCTTTTGTTTTGTTGAGACAGGGGCTCACTGTACGGTTCAGGTCGGTCTCCCTCAAACTCACAGTGATCCTCCTGCCTCCGGCTCCCAAGTGCTGGGACTGCAGGCATGCACCATCAGAGCTGGTTCTTCCTAACAAATGAACGGAAGCCTACAGAGCCAGCACACTGACCAAGCTCCTCAGGCACCTGTCCCAACCCTCATTCCTTCCCTCAGCCTTCTCCTCTTCCTCCATTAGACAGGACATGACACAGCAACTCGAGGAATGTCCTCCCTCAGGAGCCACAATGTGACGTTCCTGGCCCCATATGGCCAGTCTGCCCTCTGGTTGTGTGACCCTCTCCATTCCTCTCCCCTCATGGGCAGGAAAGCAGGGTCGGGGGAGCATGAGCTACCCCCCCACTCCTTTCAGAGAATGGAAACACCCCTGCACCTACATGTAATACACACAAGTACAGACAAGCACACTCACCCTCCATGGGGGGTGAAGACAAGAACTCTGGAATTTCAGACTTTTCTCTCCTGACATAAACAGACCCCATGTGCAGAAATAGCCTCCTATAGGTCTTTTTCTTTCACTGGAACTCTCTTTTACACAGCTGCTCAGTGGCCAGTGGCCTAGTGGCACACTGATTTCCAGTACCATAAACACTACACCAAAAAACTCAGTACTTCAGCTGGACATGATGTTGGGATGCCTGGAACCCCAGCACTGAGGAGGCCACAGTAAAGAGATCTCCGTGAGTTTCAGGCCAGCCTGGGCCACCTAGTAAGTTCAAGGCCAACCTGAATTACCCAGCAAGGCCCTGTTTCAAAATAACAAAACACCTCAGCACTGTCATAGCCTCATACATCCCAATTTCCTTAGCAAGACTTGTGGCTATTCTATTGTCTCGTTTCACTTCTTTAATCACTTCCTCCTCCTTGCCATAGGAATAGCAACAAACTAAATTCTCTCTCCTGCCCTTTCTTCCTCAAGATTGAGGTCATCATTGGGGCCAAACTATCTGGAGGCCCAGCCTACCCCAAGTTTGAGCTACACAATTTCATTTGTGTGTATGCTGAGCAGATGCCTGACCCAATGCATCTTGTCTCATAGCTTTGGATCTCAACATTCACTCACTGAAACATACAGTAACTCAGTGAGCATTCACAAGGAGAGGTAACCTGCATAAGGTGCTAAAAACTGGACAAAGGCCAGAACAGAGCCAAGACAAGAGCCCAACTTCTGCCTCAATCCTTTTCCCGTCCCACTGACATAGTTTTAGTTCTTATCACTTATTCTGCTAAAAAAAAAAAAAAAAGAAACCCACCAAGAGACCGGGGATATATATATAACTGAGTGGCACAGCACCTGCTGGCAAGCACAAGATCTCGGTTCGATTTCCGGTGCCAAAGAAAAAAAATAAAAGCCCACCAGGGGGCTTTGTGTTCTCATGCATACAGAGTAGGGTCCTATTTGCTCTTGTCCCTTGGAACTCAGGTGCATTTGCACCACTAACGGCCCAAGGTTCCTAAGTAGACTAGAACCCAAGATGCTACAGTCTTCCCCAGACGGGGGGCAAAAGCCTGCACGACAGGTCGCTGAGTGCGCCGAGTTGCAGCTGGAGTTTACACCACGATGGGGATCCAATCTAAGAACCCAGGGGCCCAACATGTTTTACTGTATTTTCTCAGACACAGGACCCAGGCCCCAACCGCCTCCTTCACACCGGGGGCGAGGGGTCCAGATCCCGCCTCCTCCCCAGACCCGGAGTCCAGGCCCCGCCTTCCCTCTGAGACTCTGTGGTTCAAGTCTCTAACCCCCACCTCCTTCAGACTCGAGAGTGCAGATTCACTCCTTTTGCACGCGCCAACACTTACCACAGTTGCCATGATGCTCACCAACCGGTGGATGTCTTAGCGGAAACGGAAACCAGATAGCAGCGAAGCGTTTGGAGCCTCTAGCCTAGCAGGTCATCCAAACGTCTCGATGGTTCTTCAGATATATGTAAATTTCCCATTGAGGCGGGGTA
>PVKA01028438.1:0-29383 GCA_004027165.1 Ctenomys sociabilis
AAAAAAAAAAAAAAAAAAAAAAAAAAAAAAAAAAAAAAAAAAGAAAGACCCAGGTATTAATGGATTCACAGCTAAATTCTACAAGAAATTTAGGGAGGACTTAATGCCAACTCTTCTCAAAGTCTGGAATGAAATTGAAAGGGAAGCAATTATCCCGAACTCATTCCTGAAGACAAATATTCATCTGATACCAAAACCATAAAAAGATCTAATTAAAAAAGAAGTACAGGCCAATCTCCTAATGCACATAAATGTAAAAATCCTCAATAAAACATAGCAAACAGACTGCAGCAAATCATCAAGAAGATTATACATCATTACCAAGTGGGATTCATCCCAGTAATGTAGGATGATTCAATATATGCAAATCTATAAATGTAATACAACACGTCAACAGCCAAAGAGAAAAATTACATTATCATCTAAATACATGCAGAAAAGCTTTTGACAAAGTCCAACATTCATTCATGATAAAGACCCTACAGAAAATTGGAACAGATGGTGTTTACCTCAACCTGATAAAAGCAATCTATGACAAACCAACAGCCAACCTGATGCTAACTGGACAGAAACCGGGAACCTTCACTTTAAAATCAGGAATAAGACAAGGATGTTATCTCAGTTATTTTTTCCTGTTACTGGGACAAAATACCAACACCCAAAATGAAGAAAGGAAAGGTTTATTTAGCTCACAGTTGGTGGAAGTTTCAGTTCATACTCCACTGGCTCCAAGGCAGACGACAGCAGATCCTGGTGGCAGAAAACAATGAACAGCAGCAGAGCAGCTGTGGCATCTATCACGCCTCTCTCACTTCCTTCCACTCCGAGTGTGAACACCCGAGCTCCTTCAAGGGAGTGGCAGCAGCTGCTGGGAAGATCAGAGCTCCTCTGATGTGGCTCGGCTGGGCGGGATCAGGCTCCTCCAAGGAAGAGGTGCGCACAGCTTTCCTCAACCCATTTATATATCCTTAAATGCCGAGTCACTCTAGGGCCAGCCCTCCTTGCCTTAGGGCAGGGTCCTCCATGCCCTGGGGTAGGGCTTCCACCCCCTAGGGTGTGTAGTCACAGAGATGAAGGAAGCAACTAAGCTTCTGACCCCTAAGGTTGATACAATGTACCACCCACCACAGATGTCCACTGTCATCACTCCTATTCAACATAGTTCTGGGAATATTATCCAGAGCAATTAAGCAAGATAGAGGAATAAAAAGCAAAATGATTGGAAATGAAGAAGTGAAATTATATTTATTTGCAGGTGCATGATACTGTACATAGATGAACCCCAAAACTCCAAGAGACTTGTGGATTAAATAGCCAAGTTCCGTAGTGTAACAGAATACAAAGTCAAGAACCAATCACATTTCTATACAAAAACAATACATACACTGAGAGAGAAATTGGGGAAACCACATCTTTCATGTTAAGATCCAAAAAAGAAAGAAAGACAAACAGACTTAGGAATCAATCTCATAAGGGAAATAAAAGATTTATATAGTGAAAATTATAGTGCTCTGAAAAAAGAGATTGAAGAGGATTTCAGAAAATGGAAAAGAGTCCTTGCTTCTGGATAGAAAGAATCAACATTGTGAAAATGGCCATACTTCCAAAATTTCTCTCCAGATTCAATGTAATCCTGATTAAAATACCATTAGTATAACTTATAAATACAGAGAAACTATTTCTAATGTTCATCTGGGAGTAGAAGAGACCTAGAATAGCAAAAGCAACCCTGGGTAACAAAGGAAAGGCAGGACACATCACAATCAGGGACTTGAAATTATACTACAATGCTACTGTGATAAAATCAGCATGGTGTTGGCAAAAAGACAGACCTGAGGATCAGTGGAACAGATTAGAAGATGCAGATACAATTACAAACATAATCATCCACCTTATCTTTGACAAAGGGGCCAAACATGTTCACTGGAAGAAAGATAGTCTCTTTAATGAATGGTGCTGGAAAACTGGCTTTCTACATGGTGAAAGCTAAAATTAGAAGGTTAAAATATATATCAGCATGCACTAAACTACAGTCAAAATAGATCAAAGATCTAAACATGAAAACAAAAACACTAAATATTCTGGAGGAAAATGTAGGTAGAAATATTGAAGACAGGGGTAGTAGAGTGTGAACAAAAATCAAATTGCACAGTAAAACCTTCATAGAATCAACAACTGGGATCTCAACTTTTTGAAAAGATTCCGTACATCAACACAAATCACAGAGTAAAAAGAAAAGCCACAAACCGGAAAAAATTTAACTGTCTTTCAGATAGAATACCTCAGATAAAGGTCTTCTATTCAGAACATAGAAAGCATTTTAAATATCAGGACCCCAAAATTCTAAGACCCAATAAAAAATAGGTATCTGAAATAAATATACACTTCTCAGGTGAAGAAACACATATAGCAAATAAACATATGAAAAAATGTTCAAAATCATTGATCATTCAAGAAACAAAAATTAATACAACACTGAGATTCCATCTCATCCCAGAAAGAATGATTAACATCTAGAAGTCAACCAATAACAAATGCTGGAGGGGCTACAGGGAAAAAGGAACTCATGGGGGCTGGGGAGATGGCTCAGTGGAATAAATGTTTCCCTGGCAAGCGCAAGGACCTTAGTTCAATCCCCCGTTCTGTCAAAAAAAAAAAGGAAACTCTTCTCCATTGTTGCTGAGAGAGTAGACTCGTGCAACCACTATGGAAATCAGTCTGGAAATTACTCAAAAAAAAAAAAAAAATAGGATTGGTGATCTGATTCAAGTCAACTATTCTCCTCCTTGGTGTTTTTCCAAAAGAATTGCAAACATGACACCACAATGATATATGTGCACCCATGTTTATAGCAGCACAATTTGTCATAGGTATATCTTGGAAACCACCCATATGCCTATCAATTGAGGAATGGTTAAAAAGTATGTTTATTTTTATATAGTGGAATATTACTCAGCTGAAAAAAAGATAAATTTGCGGCTTTTATAAGTAAATTGATGCAACCGTGGACTGTACTCATCAGTGAAATAAATCAGATCAACATATGCAAACATCGTATTGTCTCACTAGTGTAAGAATCTGAAAGAATAAATAAAATCTGAAAGGTACAACAAACACTGGAAAAGGGAAATAATTTGTCCAAAGGGAAGGAAAAGGGGCTCGGGGGTAGCTCAGTGGTTTAAGCACCTATCTGGCAAGCTCAAGGAACTAGGTTCGATTTCTGGTACTGCATGCCTTGCTTGTCTCTGACGAGTTGGCCATCAAGCCTAGGAGTGGTGGTGCGTGCCTGTGACCCCAGTGCTGGGGAGGCTGACACAGGAGAATCACTGCGATTCTAAGTTGGTAGCGAGACCCTGTACCGAATAAATTGATAAATAAATCTTTTTCAAAAAAATCAAAGGGGAGGAAAAGCAGGGATGAGGAAAAGGACAGGAGAGAGAGAGAAAGGGAAGAAAGATATATTTATGTATGAATGCAGGATGGCTTGGATAATTGTACTGCTGATTTATGCTGGTCTATAGTGGTAAGCAGTTGATGTTTAAAGTTTTCTTTATTTTTGCCCTTTTTAATTCTTTGTTTGTTTATTTATTTATTTATTTATTTATTTATTTATTTATTTGGTACAAAGTCTTCCTACACAGCTCAGACTCACAGTGATCCTCCTGTTTTAGCCTCCCCAGCACTGGAATTATAGGTATGTACCATCACACCAGGCCTCAGGACCTAGTGCCCAGAGTTCCCGCCTTGGGACAGGGGTCGAACTCAGGTCCTTAGATGCTTAGACAACTGAGCTATCTCCCCAGCCTTGCCTTTTTAAATTTCTTATAAGTTTTTCCACTTTCCCCCCAATTGTATACACTTATATCTGGTAATCTGAACAACTACTTTGAAGATAATATTATGCAGTACAGCAATCATTGTTTAATTCCTAATGATTTGTTTGCTGAAGTTCTGTATCGTTTCTAATGTTTTTGTTTTTTTTACTATTTTGTATTCTGTTTAGATGATGATGATGATGATGATGATAAAGCAGATAAAGTGGCCCTTGCTCTCTAGGTTGTCATTATGATGAGAAAGTGCAAACCACGGTAAGGGACAGAGCAGGTGTTTACACAAATAGCGAGCTCTGAGAAAGAATCAGCAGCGGTGACTATGCAGATTTAAGATGGATTTGTAATGCCATTAACTCTGTTACCTCTCAAGATGAACAGCAACCCTACAGCTGTCAGTGGAACAAATCCCCAAAGAGAAATCTACAAGGCAAAGCAAAGAAACGTGGCAGCTCCGGTGCAAGCATGGAATAGGGTGTGGGCACCGCACTGCATGTTAGCAGGAGCGCGGAGAAAGCTTGGAAGGTGGCTGGGAAATAAAGCGCAGGACAAGTGGTCTGTGGTCGTGTCCGCTACAGAGATCATTCTGAAAGCAATGAGCAAACGGCTGCGAAAGGGCAGGAAAGGAAAAGCCTGCATGCGTGCGTGTGTGTGCGCGTGCATGTGTGAAGTGATTCTGGAGTAACTTTGAAAAGTGAATTAGGTAATTTAAGTTTTTATAAGAATTCACTTCCTGCAATGCTTGATGAATTAGTTCTAAAGTATCAGATATATGATCTTTAAGAAAATAATTTCACAGTTTCTTCTTACTGTTAAGGCAATGTATGTTAATTTCAAAGCAAGAACATTTGAATTCAGTAACATGGTAAAAATGAGCTAAGTCACATCACCAGAGAGAAGCAAGATTCTCTGAGTTGGCTTCTGTTTTCCTAACCTGAATCACATAACGAATAAGACCAATGATAGATATAGGGATGCAGACAGCAGGTACTAAGCTTGTTTTAGGCCCAGAATGGGTGTAACATCTTGGGCCTTTGGCATCTGATGGAGTGAAGCTTGCCAAGGAAGACATCTATTGCTGTATTATGACAGTCACAGTTCATAACAGTTATTTCAGAACTGTGCAGAGCACTTTGAAAACCACAGTTGCAAGTGGTTTCACATTTTGCACCACTTGTGAAGCAATTCTTTTTTTTGTCTTTGAAGCAAAAGTAAAAATGATGAGGAGGCAAAATTAAAAAATCCTTTCAATCTTCAGTACATTTCACATGGACAATTTGGTACCGAGGTACAAAAGCCCTGTATCCCTTAGTGCAGCAGCTCTCCCAGGAACACTGATGGTAACACCAGATGTATCAATGATGAATGTGCAGGCACAGCGCCTGCATGCCCAGAGCTCTCAATCTTACGCTTCAGCAGTGTGCTTTCTCCCTTGAAACAGAAACCCACTGAACTTTTGAGGAGGTCTGTCTCCATCCCCACCTGCCCATGGGGTAGAGCGCTGCTCTACTTCGCTGTTTGGTGTGCTACTCGCTTATGCTTTCTCGGAGGCTGCATAATTAGAGATAGCATCATTATCATAAAAGCTGGTCATATGGCATTGGGCGCCGATCTCTGCTAAGTCTGTTCTCCATAAAATAAAAGTATCCTTGAAGACAAATATGCTACATTACTTGGGTGGAAGGAAATTGTGCTTTAATATCTAGTAACATTGAGAAACACACTGATTTCCACTAAAGCAGGCAAATGTGACTGAAAACTATGTTTCCTGGAGACTGAGTTCTGGTCCATCCTGAAAGAGCTGTCATGTAGTCTTGCTAAGCTGCTCTCGCTGTAACAGCTGGGCCTATTACAGGGCTGGTGCAAACGAAGGACCTAGGGAGAATTTTTGGATGGCATCTCAAAACATACTGATTTCACTTATTTTAAAGACAAGTTGATCATTGCTTATTAAATCAGTTTTATAATTTAAATGTCCCTAAATGACCAGAACAAAAATCTAATCAATTTTCCATTCGCAGTGATAGCTCAATTAAGGTTTGGTTACACATAAAATTTTCAAAGGGGAGAATAAATGTTACTATTATATTTCTGATTGATTTAAATCTGTGACAAATTAGACCATACTTAGACTATTAACACGGGGAAGTCATTTTGTGAATTCAATCTGTACGTTGGCATTTTGAAAGAAGCTTTATGTAGTTATTTGCAGGTTTCTTTGCAAGTTCTTTAAAAGTTAATTTATATGCTGTATAAAACATTCATTGAATCTGCATCTTGATAAAGTACAATGTGTTATTCAAATTAAGTATACTGCCTCAAGGACACTCCAGTGAGGAGATGGTGATTTATACTGATAGAACTAGACGATGTTTATCTTTGTAATCTTTCAAGCTTGAAATCATTCTGCCAAAGATTATTTGAATACTTGATAATTTCTAAAAGTTACTAGTTGGTATAATTGTAGTTCTAAACATCTTATCAGCCTGAAGAAGCATTTGAAATTTTGAGAAATGGAAAAACAGGGATCTTTATGATACATAGCAGGACATGGTAGAGGGCACACAGTTTAAGTTTGAAGGGAAACAGCTAGAAAGATAATGGAAGGTTCCCAGTAAAAAATTTGCACTCTGTATGACTTAGAATTTGGTAATCCAACTGTGCTACTGCTGAGCTTTTCTTTTTGTTTTACAATAGATGCCTTTGGAACCATTGGCTTCTTTTACAAAACAAATCAGGTAATATTTAAGAAGCAGAAAGACTTTCCAAAACTCTCTGGAGAGAGATGGTACCTGGGTGTGTCACTTTTTAAAAAAAATTATATATTTAGTACAGGGTCTCGCTACACAGCTCGGACTCACAGTGGTCCTTCTGTTTCAGCCTCCTCAGCACTGGGGTTACAGGCACACAACACCAGTCCTGGTCTCCATGGCCAGCTTGGTGTGCCTGTGGTGGGCATGTGGTACCAGAGGTTGAACTTGGGTCCTTGTGCTTGCTGAGGCAGGTGCTTAGGTTGCTGAGCTATCTCTGTGGCCCTCACATTCGTCTCTGAATGTCCCAAAACCCCTCCTCATCAGCCCTCTGGCATAGCTGGCACAGGCCAATGAGACAAAACATTTATAAAAAAGTTTTGTGTAGTTTCCGTGCCAATTTTCATTCTGGAGTCAGCACAAATGAGCGTATCACAGCAAAACACACACAGGAGAAGGTGTTTTGTTCATTCTTTCTGCATCAGCCAGCATTAACGATAAAACCTAACCTGCCACAGGCAAGATACGAATCTGTCTTCTACACAGAACAGAGAAGTGAGCAAAGAACCCTTGGAGGTGGCCAGTCGTCATGCCCGCTTGCAGTGCTGATGACGTCCTGCACCCTCATGTTCAGATAGCTGCATGATATGCTTCTTTCTAGCCATGCAGATTAAAGAACATTACCTACATTTCTTATACACAAAATCCATATTCCTCTTTCATTTGACACAAAGTCTAACCTGGTGTGGTGTCTTCAGCATGTTTCATTAGCAAACACACAGTCCATCCATGAATTTGCCGAGATATCAGCTATGCAACAATTAACAACTCAGTTGTCATCTCACTGACATTCTGATCACAGAAACAGACATTTAAATAAACTGAAAAGCAGAATATGACAAATCCAATTTAGGACACCTCTTCAGCTACTCAGGTAGCTAACCCAGTCGATGGCGATGCTGCTGCCAAGTCTTGTTGTTCACAGTGATTTACTCTGAATAGGGAAACGTGCAGCAGAAGAGGGGTAAGGGTACATGTAAAGCCACATTGGTGTTAATAATAGTTATGTTCTTGTCACAGGAGAGAATATAATCTACTTTAATGGTCCCTTTCTGGAGATGAAATTTCTCCCTTTTGTTTCCTAAATCTTAACCATTTCCAGAGGAGCCATTGATGAATAAAATAAAGTTGATGCTGCTAGTTTGTTCTTTTTAAGCTTTTTTTTTTTTTTTTGTAGTACTAAGAATTGAACTCAGGACCCTGTGCTTGCCAAACAAGTGCTTATTCCACTGAGCTATCTCCCCAGTCCTGCTTATTTGAGTTCTTATCTTCACAGTGGCCTAAGGTTTTCCTGGAAGATTAAAGACAGCAAAGTCTCGTGTTCACTGAATATGAAACATTGACTTGCACTCCAGTTAGCGCTAAGGCATTTATTGTTACAAAGACGGTCACTAATGTTAGGTACGCCTGCACACCCAGACAGAGAAGAGCATCGCAAGGTTGGGGTTCCAACTGACCTTCAGGTTGATATTGGGCTATGATGGTCACTGTCTGTCCAGCCCCCTTTAATGCAGCAGCTGCCTGTTCATGAGATGCCCCACGGAGGTCAATGCCATTCACCTGAAAGAGAGGAAACCAGAAAAGCTCAGGCATGGTATCTGCATTTTGATAGAGGACCAGAGCTTCTGAGAACTCACAGGCTGGCTACGATTATGTCTTACGTCTTTAAACCCTTCAGTCATCACTCGCGTGCTTCTTCACATTTGCACTGTACAGAATTGAAAACTTAGGTAGCAGGGACATGAAATTTTATCTTGTGGTGTTTGCACCATGTTCTGACTAGACTGGAAACATTTTTATCCATCCATGTTTGCTAGCGTGGCAGTGCATACATTTATTTTTATTTTTTATTTTTATTTTTTGGCGGAACCAGGGATTGAACTCAGGCCCTTGTGTTTGCCAGGCAAGCACTTATTCTACTGAGCCATCTCCCTGGCCCCCCTGCATACATTTAATAAGCCCCTGTGAATTTCCTAGATTTGGGGGTAGATAGGAGCTTTCAGAATTAGACGGAAAACAGGATAATGAAGAGAGACACATGTAACGTACACAGACAAGTGCGTGCTGACAGCTTAATGTATTCAGACGTGGTTCTGGGGAGACAGGAGGAATGCAGCTGGCTCTCTGCCAGGTGTTGCTCCTTGGTCAAATGCCTGGTTCTGTTGAGTTGAGCTTGGTGAGACATCCCTGAGCCCTGTTCCAAAATAAGCCTGACTGCCCCATTTCATATGCAAAATTCCATAATGAATTCTGACAAAAATGAGAAAACTGCTTGGAGTTTATTTTGCCATTGCAAACTGCCATTATAAGGGCATTACGAAAAGAGAAACAAACCAGCTAAAAACAGGCTCCAAACTGCCAGGGTAAAAATCATCTACGAATCAAATTTTGGAAGAAGTAAAACTAAAACCTTTTGAGTCAGTTCAGTCTAAGTTTACACAATGTGCCAAGGGCTATGTCTGCCGCAGTAGGGGGTCAGTAATAAGGCAAGACCCTAGGAAGCATTTCTCCCTGCAGTGAGCACACAATAGGTCAGCTTCTGACTGACAGAGAACTACACTTTTACAGATAGTATCAGGTTGCTATGGCCTGTGAGAGGAAGCAAAGGGCCAATCAGTTCACCTACCCACATGGTGGATCACCTTACTTGGCCTGCCCTGACCCTCCTTGCCTATGACACTGTGTGGCAGGTGGGCATGGGGCTCCCACTTTGTTTCTTCTCCAGGCCTGGAGCATCAGTACTCTTCTATTCTTATCATGGCTCTCTGATAACAATTTTAAGTGTCCTTATTTGCTTTTACAGTTTTGCTTGGCTCTTCCCTGATCCTATCTCAGTAAACTGTTTTGCAAGTATGCACTGCATGGGAACTCCACTGAGCAAACCTGAATCTCAATGTTCCCCCCCTCAGAGGGAAGGAGCATTAGGCTACATGAGGCTGGAGGTTCTAGGAACTCTAAAATTCCAGACTTACTCAATGGTAGAGGTCAGTAATGTCAAAAGCTAAGCCACTCACTACATCGTAAGCGTGGCCCTTGCAAGCAGGAGTAGGAAAAGCAACTCTACCCACACCCTGGCCACGAAGTGTGGCAAAATCAGGTGTCAAATCAGTTTTTCTCTTACCAAGCAATTAGGTTCACTTGTTAAACAATAATCATGGTAAATAAATTGTCTCAAAAAGGTACGAAAACTAAAGGTAAAAATCCCCTTCCCACTTCCACTTCAGTGGTAACGTGCCTTAGGAGATCCCCGTAAGCACACATACATGCCCTCATTTCTGTGGCCTGTTCCACTTGTGTATTTTACTATATTATTCAATTTTTAGTAAGCAGTAAATGTCATATACGCAGCTTTTCAATATTTGTCATTTAACAATATAAGCAGGAACACTCTTCATGCCAGCTTACGTAGTCCTGCACAGAGCGGGACCTCAGCGTTCCACCAGGTGACAGCCCCAGCACTGTGAGCTCCTGGTGTGGTTGGGACAGCGTCCAGCTTGCTTACTAGAAGCACTATGAATATCTTTCTGAAGAATAAATTCCCAGGAAGTAGACTTCTCAGGTCAGAGGATATATGCATGATTTGTTTCTTCTAATTTAATTATGTGCATTTGAAAATTACTGTTTATTACTTAAACATGCTACAACTACTAAAAATAAAACAAAAAGCGCATAATTTCATCCACCAGACAACATAGATGAGTTGATCTGGAAATCAGAATTGGTACAGGTGTGTACTTGCATATATAAAAAATTAAAGCATATATATATATATATATATATATATATATATATATATAATAAATTTTAACTTTTACATTTTAAAATCTTATTTACAATGTCTTATACCTTGATTTTTCTCACGGTTACATATCACTGATTTTTGTTTTTTCCACAGCTGCAGAGTACTTTACTATGCAAGGCAAGACTCTTTATATTTTACCAGTCCAAGCCAATGATGCTTCTTCAGTATTTTGCTAATAATACCACTGCTGTAATAAATAACATCTATCAGTAAGATGTTCTAATAAAGAAAATGAAAATAATAATAGTAGTCTTTGCTAAGTTACCTCCAAAAAGGTCAGGTCAACTGAAATGCCTACGAGTAACTCTGTCTTTTTTTCTTTTGTACTATAGGGAAGGGTCTACAGTGTTCAGGGTCTCACTTCTAGAGCGGACTCACCTGTTTACACCTCTCAAGAGCGGGGATAACAGGTGCTGTGGCACTACACCTAGTCTCAATTGCTGTCTCAGCGCCCCCCTGGGGAGGGGCCAACACAGCAGGCCTCACTTCATTTCTTATACTCTTATCATAATTGCATATACTTTAACATTTTCATATTTATAGATAGGCAATTGTATTTTTTTTTCCTTATTTTTGGTGGAACCAGGGATTGAACTCAGGCCCTTGCACTTGCCAGAGAAGCACTTATTCCACTGAGCCATCTCCCTGGCCTTGACAAATGCATTTTTAAATTTTGCATTTCTTCATCTTTTTTATGTGCCTGGATATTTAAACATCTCTATAAAATGTTCTTTTATTTTGTCTACTTTATTTCTACTTTTAAAAATTATCTTGATATGTAAAATATCAGTACCTCATCTTAGATAACCTTTTCAAATATTCTTTTTGGCTTATTACTTGTATCACTATACTTTTAATTTTAACTTTCTCCTTGTACATTCTTTTGATTATGTCTTTTTGAGACAGGGATTCACTATGCAGTTCAGGCTGGCCTTGGACTCACTTTGTAGCCCAAGCTGGTCTCGAATTCAGAGTGATACTCCTGCCTCAGCCTCCCAAGGGCTTGGGATTACAGCCACCACACCTGGCTTGTACATTCTTTCTTGACACAGAGCACTTTGGAATATCTTTAGAGCCACACTTACTATTCTGTTTTTTTAAATCTTGTTTCACCTTTCCTTCTTCAATGTATTTAACAAATTTTCACAGTAGTTTGGCAATAGTTTGATTTTTATCCATGTAATCTTTAATCTACTGGAAAAAAGTAGTTTAAACACTTACTTGATAACTTGATGTTTGATGTGAGAATCAAATGAATGTATCCATCCATCAATCTATCATCTATTTATTGAAGATAGGGTCTTGCTTTGTAGCACAGGCTGATTTCAAACTCACTGTGTGGCTCAGGCTGGCCTTGAATTTGTGGTGGGCCTCAGCCTCAGCCTCCTGGGATTACAGATGTGCAGCACCACACCTGCCTCAAATCATTTCACTGTCGAATAAAATTGCTACATCTTTCTTCCTATTCTCACTCCAAATGTTCTCGTTCAGTGCTCCAGGAATAGTGGGGAGGAAAAAGGACATGGCGCCGCAGAGCACTACCTTTGTGTATCAAGTCCACCAGTTACTTCTACGTGATGGGGGAAAGGCAGTTAATTCTCTTGAAACTCAGCCTTCTGCTCTGTAAAATGAGTACAAGACCTTACCACCTCCTAGCGTGTTGTAGCTACAAATAGGAATTCAAATAGTATCTGTCATTGTTCTTATTTTTCAAAGAGTTGTGAATATAAGGGATATTTAAAAAATCTAGCAGAAATTAACCAATATAGGATCTGAGTTATTTCATTTCTTCAAGGAACAAAGAATTTATGTATTACAAGATGCATGTACCTAGCATTTAAAACAATTAGAAATGATAGCCTTGGGGAAGGGACAGGCCCAAGTCATTACTGATTTACCAGCCTAGGTCACCTCTGGCCCAATCAGGGTTCTTTCTGCTGCAAAAGAGGTGCCCCAGCATGTGTACTTGCTTCTCTTCTGCTGGACCAGTAATAACAGGACCTTGTTCAGTGTATGCCTAATCCCAGCTGGGTATCTTTCTGCCTCTGTGAGGTTCTGCTGCTGCTGTTAGCCTGGATGCTGTCGCTGGCTTTCCTTTAGTGGTAGTGAATGTGTTCTTCTGGTATTCCAAGCTTTTCAGGGTCACTTTAATTTTTATTTATATCTCTGAGACTTGAGTCTTTACCAGTAAACTTTGCTTAAGCGACGTTTTCAGAACTACTCACAGGTCATATTATTGATACATCATTTCAACATGTCCAGGACGGCAGGTCTCAGATATCTATGATCTTTGTTTCTCTTCCTTTGTTTCTTTCTTTCTTCCTTTCCTCCTCCTCCTCCTTTTCCTCCTCTTCTTTTTTGATTGAATTTTATCTTCTGGATAACAAGAATCTCAAAGTTCTCTTCAAAAAAAACTCTCTTCTTGAAGCATGGATTCTTGGAGCACAGGTGTCAATAATAATCATAAACAGTTGACTCTCAGGCACTGATATAGAACATATTTAAACTTTCAATCCCCAGGATTCTGGGATTAATTCTCCCACTTTATAGGGAAGGAAACTGACCTCAGAGTCACCATTTTTTTTTCCGTATTTTTAGGGCAGGGTCTACACTATTAGATCAGACTCATAGTGATCTGTTTACAGCCTCCAAAGAGCTGGAATTACAGGCATGCACCACCAAGCCCAGTCTCAGTTGCTGTCTCAGCACACCCAGGGTTAGGACTGGCATGGCAAGCCTGGGGATTGAACCCCTGAGCTATTTGGCTGGCCCAGAGTCAGTATAACCTAAGGTTATATAATGGAAAGAAGCTGAAGACTTCAAATAGCTCCTGTGCCTGAACTCTTGGCTATCAGTTCCTGCCAGCTTTCCTTTACTGTCCTATCTACCTCTGAGGGTCAATGCCTACAGGGTCCAGTCCTGAAACTTGTCATCAGCAGATGCCCGGGTCTGTGGTCTATCTGCTCTACAGAGTCCAGAACATTGTGGGCCAACTCATAAAACCTAATTCAGGCAAGGAAAAGGGAAAAGGCTTTCATAAGCTTAGAAAAATTCCATCTAACCCGATTCATTTATGTATATCAGTTACTAGATCACAGAAATGCTTCAGTTCTATTTGTTTTGAGATCTGTTTCACAGCCAGGTTGGTGTTCAATGCAATACTTGCGCTGTAAGTCAACTTCCAGCTGAGTTTTCAAAAAGATACTCACACGAGAATGAGCAGCGGCATGGGCTTCGGCCTGTCCTGCGCTTTCCTTAAATGTTCAGCTTGCCCCCTCAGTCCAGGGGCCGGAAGAAATGAAGCTTCTCTGGCGTTTGGGCCTCTATCCTCACGGGATGGGCCTCGCCGCAGCCAGGAGTCCCGCGCTCCCACAACCTGGCGGACTCCCGATCGCCCTTCTGCCTGCCATGCTGACCCTTTTCCTTCCTCGGACTCTGCCGTTTCTTCACTCCGCGCGTGAGAATGAGTTTATGCCCCCACTCATCTGTGCTATGCTCATATAAGCATACAACGAAAATAGTTAACCATGAAAATAACGGAAACAGATTGTCTCACCCCTTTCCTACCAGAAAAACTGCTCGTCCTTAAGAATGGTATTGTTTATTCTTTCCTATGATCTTTGTGTCTAATATTTAAAGGTAGCTTTTTTTTTTTTTTTTTTTTTTTTTTTTTTTTTTTTTTTTTTTTTTTTTTTTTTTTTTTTTTTTTTTTTTTTTTTTCTAGGTTGACTGATCCCACCCAGCTATCTTCTCTGGTGCTTTCTCTGTTATTTGACCCCGGTGCCATTGGTTTCTGCTTGTATGCCTCCAGGGACGGGAGCTTCCTCCCTCCTCATCTGTTCAATCTATTTTCAGATGTCTTAGGGGCACTGTTTGGAGCATCTTGGTGTCATTTCATACCCCACCAAAGACTCAGCTAAACGTACGTGAAGCCAAGAACAGCAAGAAGGACGCTCTTCATATGGCTAGTACTTTTTCTAAAAATCCTAAACATTATTCAGAAATGAGAAGGCAAACTACTTGTTTTGATCAGTGAAAAATAATACACATGGGCTTTATAAAACATCTTAACCAGTGACTGCAATGGCTGTTACTTTTTAATATGTACCTATTGTAGTATCTAGATCTAAATACTTTCACAACATAGCTTTTTGGTTTTCTTTAAACATATCCATTTTAGTTTCCGGTGTAAGGAAAGAGTCACGAAACTATTGTCAAGCAATTTGGCATTCAGTGGAGGACAATGACAGGGGAACATAATTTAAGTGTTGCTATAGATCAGGTCAGAATTCTAGGGGACCCAGAGAAGGCGACCTGCTCCGGTGTGCAGAGCACATACAGAGGGAGGCACGAGAAGGTCCTCTGGGTGACCTGCTCCTGAGGAGGAATTAGCTGGCCCTGTGTGTGGCAGTTCTCACCGAGGAAGGGAGACAGGCAGAAGCAGAGGAACAAGAGGGTCATGGAGAAAGATCTGAATGAAGGAGAGAGAGAGAGAGAGAGAGAGAGAGAGAGAGAGAGAGAGAGAGAGAGTCATAGATATCTGGAGTAGCGAGTAGCACAGGGAAGGAAGAAATATGGGAAAAAGGGAGCAGGGAGACAGAAGAAACCAAGCTGAGGGTGATGCCAGTGATGAGGACGGGAGCTTCCATGTGGGTAGATGGCACTTAAGGGGCATCAGACATTCTTTTAAGAATTTTACATCAACAAATTCCTTTGACCTTTATAGTAGCTCTGTGACATGAGAACATATAAGAATTTCCAATGTACAAAGGTGGAAACTGGGGCACAGATGCAGTAACTTGTTTGAGGTTGCATCGCTAAAAGCTAATGCATGGTGAAACCAAGCATTGAACCCAGGCATTTGGGTTCAGAGACAGCACTGCTAGCCTGACACAGTGCTGCCTCTAAGGGGCTGGCAGGAGATGGTGTAGAGGTTGCCTCAATGCATTTTAGCTTAATTTTTATTAATAGGAAGCCACTCTGCAGCTTAAAGTTGAGAAAAATAAATTTACCACCACTCTTATGCTCTTGGAGTGCCTACAGCTAGGGAGACGGCAGGGACATTGAGCCAACAGCCGGTCCTATTCTGAGACTGGGGGACCTGACCCCTTTGGAGACACTTGCTTCCAGGCAGTGTCAATACTTGGGGCTGCTGCAGTTTCCTGTCACTGACAGTGTTGTCTGCCTGCTCTGAAAGTGTGGCAGGGGAGCAACTCTAGGGGAGGCCAAGATTCAAGTCTTGGGCCCTCCACTCACCACTCTATGTCCCTGAGTAAGTTGCTTAGCTCCTTTGAGTTTCAGTTTTCTCACATACCCCAGAGAAAAACTATTTCTACATTTCTAGGTTTTTGTCAGGATGATTAGCTCCTTTTTGGGGTGTGTGACCATGGGGGAGGGCTGGCACAGCATGTGGTGATAGGGATAGAACCAGGGTCCCCAGTTTGCCTAAGCAGGCACTTCAGACCACTGAGCTATTTCGCTGGCCATGTCAGGATGATTAGAGAAAATGCAAATAATGTCCTTACCTTAATACTTGGCACACAGTAGGCCCTCAGTAAATGGTTGTGACTGTATTATAGTATATCCACTGCCTATGGAATCAAAACTTTAAAAAATGGCTTTATAAATAGTAATAAAACCAAAGCATAGATTCATTAGGACACTGTCTTGAAATAAGAATGGCTAAGAACTACACATTTAACCAATTAACAATTGTGAAAAAACACACAAAAAAGTGGCCCAGTGAGGAAGGGCTAGATAATTAGCCATATATTTCAATTAAAATTAGTGAGGCACAGAACCCAAGAGACTCTTTTGAGCAAATGACCTCAAGTTGGGGGCTAGCTGGCCCACAGCAAGGGGTGGCTGAGTTGAAACTAGAGCAGAAGGTAAGATATGTGCATTTCTGCTTTATTCAGAAGTGCTGTGGAGAGTAAAGTGAGAAGACCAACTACAGGTATAATGAGCAGGTAGGAAAGGCCTGCATTTTCTTCTCAAATGGAAAATACAAGGAACCAATGTTTTTCCATTTTTTCTGAGGTGATGAGATGGAATGTGGTGGACATGCATTCTACTGCTAATTCTGCCACTAACTTCCTAGGGCTCATGAAAGAGCCACTCTGGAGAATGGAGTTTTGAGCTCTGCCATCTGTAGGGGCCTAGAAGTTGTAAATGAATGGCTTGCATGGCTTAAGAATAACATCTGAAAAGCATTTTACAGCTAGTAAAAGGGCTTTGCCACCTCATGCTTCTTACTGCAAAAGGTGAGGGCTAAACAAATACAATGAAAACATTCTCAGTACTTAGCGCTCCTTGTCATGTATGTGTGGAGAAAGAGAAACAGGAGGAACTATAAATAGTGCTCTGGAGTTGTGAGGAGCACAACTGGGGGGCTTGAGAGGCAGCAAAGAAATGAAATATGCCAGAGTGGCCTTGGAGTGCCAGGGTCAGAAGCTTAGTCATAAGGGCAGAGGAAGGGTCTCATCAAGGCATGTGACAGAATTTGACCTGTGTTTGAAACATAACCCTGACAGTTTTGGAAGTTTTCTTTTTTCCTTTCTTTTTTTTTTTTTTTTTTTTTTTTTGGCTGAATCAGGGATGAACTCAGACCTTTGCACTTGCCAGGAAAGCACTTATTCTACTGAGCCATCTTCCCAGTCCCGACCCTAACAGTTTTGGAAAATTAGGGTTAAAGTAAATGGAAGACCACTGCATTACTACATATGTAAGAAAGTGGGACTAGAATGGGGTGGGGGATGGGCTCAGACCTGAGTGACAGCCTACTGGGAGGACCTGCATAGATTTTTCCTTCAAATACTTCTGGGAACTAAGCAGAGTTTAAATAATATTTGTAGAGTTGGACAGATTGGAAATGAGAGATTAGAAAAGTGTCAAAAGTTTTTAAGATGATTAGAGGTGCAATGATACCATTAATGAAGAAGGGAATACAGGACAGAAATTGAGTTTGGAAGAGAGGATCATTTATCTTATTTAAGACACACTGAGCTTGCTGAGACACATTGACTTTGACATTTCCAGTTTTTCAGGCAGTTGGAAAATGTATCCATAGCAATCTGTGTTACTAATCATCTGAATTCTTTGTTTCAAAGGTCAGTACCTCAATCAGATAGAGAGGAGGCTTGCGGTCCATCTGGTGATCCTCTGATTAGCCACTTCATAGAGTTGCATAAAGTTAGATTAGTTAGCACAGACTTGCAGTTAAAATACTGCCTGGAGCATAGTGAGATATATAATTATCAGCTGTTATTAACCCCACTTGTAACACACCAAAAAATGGACCACCTGCACTTAGGTGAAATTACATAAACCAAGAATCAGCCGACGAAGAGAAGTGCTGGGGCTGTAGAGAGTGCACAAAGCAGCCAGGAGCATTGCATAGGGCCTTGGGGAACCAAGAGTGCCAAGGAAATCGAAGTCCCCGTTCTGCTGCTAGCTCATTGGACTTTGGAAAGTCCCTCGTCTTTCTGGCCCTTGAGAGCTTTGTGCCAAAGCTCTGGGCCCCCTTCTAGGGATTAATAAACAAATATATTCTATGCTTAGTATGATTTTCTGACAACCAGAGAGAAACAAACAGTTGACTTAACATCAAATTTTTAGCATGTCCTCAGGCATGTTTCAGACTGAGTGAACTATAATTGGTATTTGAAGTGGAAATTTCTAATTAAGTTCCCTTTTTCTCCTGGAGGCTGTCACACTGGGTAGAGAGTGATATGACATCCTTGTCAGGAACTCCATAAGGGCTCGGGACTAGAATCTCAGAGCACAGGCAAAATGAAAAAAATGATAGTAGATATTTACATATCTGCGCAGTTAAACGGTAACATCCATTTGCAATTTTGGTTTCTGGTGCAAAAATGGGCATACAGTTTTAATTTTTTACAAACATTTACACACGAGACCTAGCCCAAGCCCAGGCCTGGCAAGTGTGTGGGAGAGCTTCCATGCTACTGTGTGCCTGCTGGACCTCTTTGGACCAAGCCCAGGCCTGCCACATGAGTGAAATGTTCCACGATACTCTTGGGACACTTCCACCCCTCTGGAGCTAGCCCAAGCCCACAGTGTGAGTGCAAACTTCCACTGTGCTCTCAGCACCCCTCCTGGCTCAGCAAAGTCCAGGCTCTGCAAGTGTGTGGGAGAGCTTCTACACTCCCCTGCACCCCTTGGACCCCTCCAGACCCGGCCTAGGCCTCGCATACAGGTCTGGAGTGAAACTCTGCAGCTGAAGTCCTGGCAGAGAGACTAGGGGCAGAACCATCCAGCTAATCCAAGAGCAGAACATCTTGCCAAAGGGGCACGAATGGTTCACTTCCAAGGGCTGCAGCAGGAAGGAGATGAGCACAGCAGCCAGACTAAAGCAGGCACAACTGGATGAACTCAAACAGTAGATTGCACCTGAATTTCAGTAGGTGCTAAGGTAACTGCACCAAAGCTCTACACCAAAGATCAGAGGACAATGCTATACAAAATGACAAAGAGAAGGAGCAAAATGCAATCTCATGCCCTAAGCGCACCCAGAACAAGTGCAGAGGGCACTAGCACAGAAGAAATTGGGAATCACAAAGCTGAAATGTCTGAACCAATAGCGTCTGAAGTAAAGAAAGAACTGCAGAAAGGTATAGAGAAATTCATATCAGAAATAACCTCTGAAACAAAAAAAAAGAAATCTCTGAGTCAATAGCATCTGAAGTAAAGAATCAAATGCAAAAACAGGAAATCAGATCAGAAATAATCTTGGTAGTAAAAGAATTAATAACTTCTTCTCAAGAAGACACTGATGAAAAAATAAAGGAGAATAGAAAAATGATGGTTTGCTTGAATGAGCAATACAGGAAAGAAATAGATGACATGAAGCAGAGTCAAAGAGATATAGAGGAACATAAAATCTCAATCACAAGCTTGTAAAACTGTTTGAGTGAAAGTAAAGATAGAGTTTCAGATTTTTAAGACACCATAACAGCTAAAGAAAAGGTAAGAAAACATCTCTTAAAAGGATGCAGAAAAAAATAATTCATCATCTGCAAGATGATGCAAAGATGAACAACATGAGACTAATAGGCATCAATGAGAAAGAAGGAGTCAAAACAAATGATATAAAAATAATATGGGCAGAAGTAGTAGCAAAAAACTTCCCAAACATGAGGAAACCATCTGACATTCAGATAAATGAAACATACAGAACTCCAAATAACTTTAACCCAATTAAACATACACCAAGACTTATAATAGTCAAGATCCCAGAAATCCAGCACAAGAACAATATACTCAAAGCCACTAGAGAAAACAAGCAGATCACATTTAAAGGAAAAACCCATCAGAAACATGGTAGACTTCTCTTCATGAACCATGAAGGCAAGGAGAGCATGGAGCACAGTAATTATGAAAACAAATTCCAACCCAGACTACTATACCCTACAAAACTCTCTTTCAAGTTTGATGGAGAAGTGAAATACTTCCGGGACAAAGAACAACTAAAGAATTTTATGATGACAAAGGCAACTCTACACAGACTATTAAAAGATGTTCTAGAGAGGGACCAAAATGATCAGAACTTCACAAATGAGAACAGAAGGAATACACTACATATGGCAAACAATTAAACACAAGAAAAAAGGAATAAACAACACCAGGTAAATAACATGTCAATCATAAGTCAATACATATCCTTTATAACCATCAATGCAAATGGAATCAATTCACCAATTAAAAGAAATAGATTGCCACAATGGATTAGGAAATAAAATCCAACAATAAGCTGTATACAAGAAAAACACCTAACTCATAAAGAAATTCATAGGCTGAAAGTCAAAGGATGGAAAACAATACCATACACCCAAGCACCTCAGAAAAAAGCAGGGGTAGCAGTCCTATTCTCAGATAGTCTCAACTTCAAACCAAGAAGGATCAAATGACACAAAGAAAGCCATTATATACTGGATAGGGGAAAAATTCAAGAGGAAGAGGTAACACTCATAAATACGTATGCATCAAACATGGGAGTACCCAACTATATAAGACAAACCTTAATGGACATGAAAAACCTAATATCCAAGACCACAGTGTTAACAGGAGACCTTAACACCCCCTTATCCCAAAAAGATAGCTCAAGCAGACAAAAAATTAGCAAAAAAGTAGCAGAAATGAACCAGAGCTTGGAACAAATGGACTTAGTGGACTCATACAGAGTGTTCCACCCAACTACAGCTCAATATACATTTTTCAGCTGCACATGGATCATTTTCTAAAACAGGCCACATACTGGTCCATAGGTCATACTTAAGTATACGCAAGAAAACAGAAATTACCCCATGCATATTATCTGACCACAGTGCAATGAAACTGGTTCACTTCTTGTTTTTTTTCTTATGGCAGAATGGAGGAACTTAGACACTTGTGCTTGCCAGGGATGCGCTTATTCCACTGATCTAGCTCCCCTGAAACTGGAAATAAACAACAAAGGAAATCAGAAACCCCCCCAAATACACGGAAATTAAACAACACCCTACTCAGCAATCAATGGGTCATAGATAAAATTAAACAAGAAATTGAACAATATCTACAATTCAGTGAAAATTCAAGCACAACTTTTTGGAATTTATGGGATGCAATGAAGCAGTTCTCAGAAGGAAATTTATGACTGTGAATCCACACATTAGGAAAACAGAATGGGAATAAATAAACACCCTAATGTTGCAACTCCAATATCTACAAAAGGAAAAGCAATCCAAACCAAAAGCCAAAAGATGGGAAGAAATCATAAAGATTAGAGCAGAAATTCATTCAATTGAGATGGAGAAAAATGTTCAAGAATTAATGAATCAAAGAACTGGTTCTTTGAAAGATTAGATAAAATTGATAAGCCCTTAGCTAGCCTCATCAAAAAGTGGAAAGAAAAAAATGAAATAAAAGCAATAAGGAATGAAATGGGTGTAATTACCAAGGACCCAGTGGAAATTCAGAAGATTAGCAATAGCTACTTTTTTTTTTTTTTTTTTTTTTTTGTCTTTTTGAGACAGGGTCTCACTATGCAGTTCAGGCTGGCCTTAAACTCACTTTGTAGCTCAGGCTGGTCTCGAACTCACAACAATCCTCCTGCCTCAGCCTCCCGAGTGCTGGGATTACAGGCATGCGCCACCACGCCCGGCTAGCAATAGCTACTTTGAGAATCTTTACTCTCACAAAAGAGGAGACACAGATGAAATGGAGAGATTCTTAGAAAGGTACAAATTACCAAAACTGAATCAAGATGATATAACCACTCTCAATAACCCAATAACAGCCAATGAAATACGAAATACAATGAAAACCCTACTGACAAGGAAAAATCCAGGTCCTGATGGATTCACTGCTGAATTCTACAAGAAATTTACAGAAGATATATTCACTATACTCCTCAAACACTTCAATGAGATTGAAAAGGAAGCAGTCTTCCCAAAATCATTCCTGGAGGCAAGTATTATACTGATACCAGAACCAAGGAAAGATGCACCTAAAAAAAGAGAACTACAGGCCAGTCTCACTCATGAACATAGATGCAAAAATCCTAATAAAATCCTAGCAAACAGAATACAGCAAATCATCAAGAAGATTATACACCATGACCAGATAAGATTCATCTCAGGGATGCAAGGATGGTTCAATATTCAAAAATCTATAAATTTAATACACTATATCAATAGAGTCAAATCTAAAAACCACATGATCATCTCAATCAATGCAGAAAAGGCTTTTGGCAAAGTCCAACACTCATTCATGTTCAAAGACCAGAAAATTGGAATAGAAGGCCTCTACTTCAATCTGATAAAAGCCATCTCTGATAACCCAATGGCTAACATAATTCCAAATGGGGAAAAAACTGAAATCTTTTACTGTCAGATCTGGTATAAGACAAGGATGTTCTCTATCACCCCTCTTATTCAATATAGTTTTGGAATTATTATCTACAGCCATTAGACAAGAGAGAGAAATAAAAGGAATAAGAACAGGTAAAGAAGTTAAATTATCACTATTTGCAGATGACATGATACTTCAAAGACCCAAAATACTACACGAAGGAGCTACTAGAATTCATACACACATTCAATAGCATAGCAGGATACAAAGTCAATACCCAAAAGTCAATAGCATTCCTCTACACAGGTAACAAACACATTGAATGGGAAATTAGAGAAATAATACCTTTTAGAATAGCACTGCGGAAAATGTAATACCTTGGAATTCATCTAACTAAAGAAGTCAAAAAATCTTTTCAAGGAAAACTACAGTACTCTTAAAAAAGAGATCATAGAGGTTTTCAGAAAATGGAAAGATATTCCCTGCTCCTGGATAGGAAGAACCAACATTGTGAAGATGGCCATATTCCCAAAATTTCTGTACAGATTTAATGCAATCCTTAACAAACTACCAACCACCATACTTCATAGACCTAGAGAAATCATTCCTAAAATTTATTTGGAACAAAAAAAGACCTAGAATAGCAAAGGCAATCCTGGGCAACAAAGACAAGGCAGGAGACATAACACTTTGTGACTTGAAATTATACTACAAAGCTACTGTGATACAATCAGTATGGTACTGGCAACAAAATGGACCTGAGGATAAATGGAATAGACTGGAAGACACAGAAGCCTCTACAAGCACACTCAGCCACCTTATCTTTCACAAAGCAGCTAAATACACCCACTGGAAGAAAGATGGCCTCTTTAACAAATGGTGCTGGAAAAACTGGTTTTCTACATAGCAAAAACTAAAACTTGACCAGGTCTGTCACCATGCATTAAGCTAAAGTCAAAATGGATTAAAGATCTAAACATTAAAACAGAAACACTCAATCTCCTTTCAATAGAAACTAGGAGGAACTCTTGAAGACACATGGGTAGGCAAAGAGTTTATGAACAAAAATCAAATAGCACAGGCAATTCTTGAAAGAATTAACAACTGGGACCTCCTCTTATTGAAAAGATTTTGTACATCAAAAGAAATTACCAACAAAGAGAAAAGACAACCCACAAATTCAGAAAAAAATCTTGACTAGTAAGTACTCAGACAATGGTCTGCTCTCTAGAATTTATAAAGAACTAAAAAACATTAAGGCTCCAAAACTTAAAGACCCAATCCAGAAATGGGTATCCACTTCTCAGTGGATGAAATTACAGAAGCAGCTAAATATATGAAAAAATGCTTCACATCACTAACCATCCATGAAATGCAAATTAAAGCAACACTGAGGTACCATCTCAGCCCAGAAAGAATATATATCATGAAATCAATGAAAGAAAGAAAAAGAAAGGAAGAAAGAAAGACAAAAATCAAATAACAACAAGTATTGCACAAGCTTTGGGGAAAAAGGAACCCTTCTTCACTGCTGGCGGGAATGTAGACTTGTGCAATCATTATGGAAATCAGTGTGGAGACTCCTTAAAAACTAGGACTGGAAATCTCATTCAAACCAGCTATTGCCCTACTGGGAATTTTCCTGGAGCAAGTAAAAACCTCATATCATAGTGATACATGTGTACCTATGTTTATAACAGCAAAGTTGTGATAGCCAAATTTTGGAAACAAACAACATACCCTTCACCTGAGGAATGGATGAAAAACCTGTGGTATTTTTATACAATGGAGTATTACTCAGCTATAAAGAATGATAAAGTAGAAGCCTTCATGTTTGAGTGGATGCCACTTGGGAGATATGCTCAGAAGTGAAATAAACCAGACAAACATGTGTAAATATCATATAGTCTCCCTAGTATAAGAACTCAAGAGAAGAAATACAAATAGAAAGGTATAACACAATTAAAAGGAAAGTGTGAACTTGAGGATTAGACAACAAAGAGAGGGCAAGCAGAAAAGCTAGGAAATGTGATAGGGGCAAAGCCATACATTTATATGTACAAGATGGTTAAGGCAATGATCCTAAGAATCTTCTGTAGGATTTTGAAACTAGCATTTAATTGGTAGGATTCTCACCCTCACTAACTATATATGATGATACCTGCAAATTAAGCAACTGCACTGAAGAAAACAATAGGTAATGGTAGGGTAATGCTTGGAATGCCTTTCTCTGGTCTTCTAAATTCTTGTCATAGCTTACCAATTACTGCCATACTGTCTCTCAAGTAAATGTTTGTTTTAAAAAAAGGGTAATAAATGAAAAGAAGAGACAGAAAAAAAAATGTCACAGGACTGTCCTGCTACAATGCTGTATATGGTTTGATTTTTGAATTACTGTGTAAAAATGTGTGTTTATTCTTATTTTTAAAAATATTTTAAATTTTTCTTCATATTCTGTAGGAACTTAAAGTTTAACATATCAATACTTGATGGAAAATACCGGTTCCATGTTACGCCTAAGATATTTGATATTCAGACAGATAGTGAGGTTAAGTTTAACAGCCTATGTTGTAAGCTAATACTAATAAGCTTCTCTTCTGGAGGGTTAACAACATAAGCTTGCAGACCAAAAATTAGAGAAAAAGAAGGGCTACAAAGACAGACAACATTTTGGCCCGAGCCTTTTCAGGTCAGTGAAGACTCAGGACATAGGAGAACCTGTACTGTAACATCATGTAACTCAGTTGCATCCCAAATTTTCTGATCAAGGAGATTATGGAGCCACAGAGGAATGCAATCAATGATGTATTGTGTGCCTAAAGAGAGTCACATGGAGATAAAATATTCTCTCAGGCTTTCACAGAGAGCAAATTGGTCAAGCAATGGCTGTGACTCATCCACATGGCTGACACTGACAAAGGATCTACAAAGTGCATTACAGGGTTACAGGATAAATCATGAGGTGATTTGACTGACCTTTTCATATATACAAAAGTTACATTTCTTGTTATATAGGTCTTGCTTTATCTTGGTTTTAATCATCCAGCAGAAAAGTATAAAAACAAAGTATAAAAAAAAAGCCATATTATATGCTGAGCTTTAAAATGCTGAAGTCAACAACTTCTGACATTGCTAGTCTTATGGAAAACCAAGTACTATTATGGGCTACTGGACTATTTTCAAATATTTTGCTGAACTCACGCACCTACAATATTTAAATGACAATGGAATACACTTCTCTGACAAAACTATAGAAAAAAGGGATACAAATTTTGTATCTGTATATTCAAAATAATTAGGATAGATATACAACTACATTCTCTTAAATGCATGAACAGAAACTTCTGTTCTAATAGTGTTTGTGGACAAGATATCATGTCTGCATCTTGTACAGTGAATAACTACTAAGACAACAATATGCAATATATTAATTATTAAAACTCTCCTACTAATCAGTTTTGAAACTGCCTCATTGCTATTTGTTTCTCAATAAAATTATTTAAAAGAAGAACTATGCACAAAGTAAAGAACAGATGTCTCCCATATATAAAAACCATGTAAATATTGGTATAGTGAATGGGGGCTATTGGATTTAAATGAATCCATATTCTACAACAATCTAGTGAATAAATTTATTCTTTTTTTTTTTTTTTTTGGTCTTTTTGAGACAGGGTCTCACTGTGCAGTTCAGGCTGGTCTCGAACTCACAACAATCCTCCTGCCTCAGCCTCCCGAGTGCTGGGATTACAGGCATGCGCCACCACGCCCGGCAATAAATTTATTCTTAAAGAGAAAATATAAAAATAAAAATAAAACAAAAAAGATGCATTGGCATTAATCCCCTTCAGAAAGCTTTACCTTGGTTCAAATACATTTATATCCCATTATTCTTGTTGATTTTAAAGCAATTAAGAACGTTCTCTTTTGTAAATGTTATTAGGTGTGCTATCATGATTATCTCAATGTTGTGAGTGGTTTTTAGCAATTTCTGTGAAATAAAGAACATTATGGCAAAAAATTGATACACATATTGGCTTGCCAAAAGTATTTGTAGAGGGCTGATCACTGTGGAGCCTATAATTGAAAATAAAGTAGAATTTGTCTTTCTAAGTCCAACTCATGATAAGCCAAGAGGCAACAAATAAATTGTAGGATTCATGCAATTTGAATGACAACAACGCTTATGAGAATATGTAAGAAGAACAGTCAAAACCTGAATAGCTATTATGTAAACAAGAGATCTTATTTACATTCAATTTACAGAATATAAATCTTAGCCTTAGATTTGTAATTCTATTTTCTCCTTCAACATCTTTATTTGGATGTATAAGACTTTCAAACTCATCAGGACCAAAATCAAACTTAATCTCCTCTGAGCCCTATTTCTGGTGATTTTTCTCATTTTCAGCAGATACTTCCTTCTGGCAACTATTGCCCTTTTAAGCCACTTGACCACAAGACTCCACTCGATCCATGGCTCCCACCTCTGTGGAACCCACCAGGATGTTTGCTGCTCCAGTTCCAAAGTGGATTTTGGTTTTATCTATTCTTCTCCAACTCCACCTGCTCCTCTATGCAACCCAGCTCCTTCCAGGGCTAGGCAGTAGCTACCTGATTAATTTTCCTGTTCTCACTCTGGCTGCCCGCACCCACATATCCACTGTCCACTCAGCAACCCGAATGACATTCTCAACATGGGTATCAGCCCAGGCCTTTCCTTGACCAGCATTTCTCTGTTGGCTTTGTGCTATACTTTGACTGAAACTCGAGCCCCTCGCCCTGGCTGTGCCTGTGTGCCTGTGCCTCCAGCAGAGCCGTGCCTTCCTCACTCTTCTCTTGCGCAAAAGCTTTCATGCGGTCCTACCCCAGCGCCTGCCTGCCCCAAGGCCTTTCTGAGAGGTCCCTTTGACCAAAGTTTTCCTACGCCTGCTCATATTTGATCCCTTCTTTTCCTTTTTTGCTTGTGTTCTAAGTTTTTTATTAGTACAGTTTTCTAATGCCTAATGATTACACTTCTTATGGGAAATTAGTACATGCACATGACCCATCGTAATCCAAGTGAAGTAAATTTTAAGTTATTCATTGACTCTGGGTAGGAGAGGCTTTTTCTTTGAGAAGGATTTTTTTTTTTTTTTTTTTTTTTTGGCTACTTCAGGCCACCATAAGGGTACAGCTTCTGAAACTGGGAATCAAACTGTGGTCCTATGCATCTGCCTGCATTTATCCAAGTGGTACTTTAAACAACTGAGCTATCTGGCCAGGCCCCCCATGGGGCTTTTTCTTTTAATACCTTCCCAGGAAGATTTGAACTCAGATATAGAAATGAGGCACCAGAAACACTGCAGCTATTCCAAGCTCTCTACTTTCTGAGCTTATATGGTCTTCTTTTTTTTTTTTTTTTTTTTTTTTTTGTGGAACTGGGGATTGAACTCAGTCCCTTGTGCTTGCCAGGGAAATGCTTACTCCACTGAGCCATCTCCATGGTCCCTTCAATAATTCTGATTCTCAAGTTGGCTGGGAAATGTCCTGCTTCCAATTGTGGGATGATTAGAATTTAGGTCCTCAGATTAGTAACCAAGAAGACAAGTTGGAGCTTGTGAACTGAGGTTGGGGTTGTCATGCTCAGCGGACATAAGAACTCCAGCAAGGCATCACATTCTTGAGGACGGACATGTCTTCAGCCCAACTTGTAGATCAATGAACATGTTGCAGTAGAAACTTTGTCAGAATTTCGATTCCCCTATACCACTGTCACTGGAAAAAGCTTTTCTTCAGTCCTGTATTTTCATGTCTCCTACAGGTGGATTCCTCAGATCTGGCCTGCCACTGCAAGCATAGCAGCCTCCCAGCCCATCCCTGACATTTACAACTTTTTGATTTTTTTAAATTGCTTACAGAATTTAGTTCCATTTGATACTTTCTTCATCTCCTCTCAAAAACTTTCTATACAGAACTTTGCTCTTTTATCTCCATGCCTTCTGGGCTTAGAATACTACATAGGTATTGTTATGGTTTCTGTCTAGTTGTCCCCCCAAAGCCTCACGTAGTCATGGGGTGAGGACTTCTAGAGCTTGTGATTAACTCATGATCCACTGGGATTATGTGTGGTCCAAGGCTGGTATTATGGGTCTTAGTACTGCTGGGACTATGGGTGTGAGTACTACATCCCACCCTGGGGCAGAGAGCCTGAATGGAATATAATAGACAGAGAGACAGACTTTCTTTAGCTATTGCTCTTTGTTGTTGTTGCTGTTCGGTCGCCATGAACTGCTGCTCTCTGCCATGTGCCATTCTGCTTTGGAACCAGCTGAATATGAACTGAAACTTCCAGTAACTGTGAGCTAAATAAACCTTTCCTTCCTTCATTTTGGGTGTTGGGTACTTGTCCCAGCAATGAGAGAAGAGTAACTAGGACAGATATTCAGTAATATTCCGTAAATTAATGGCTGATTATAACTACTAAGTCACATTATTTAAATTATTAAATTTTATTGGTTACTGTACCTTTGTGACCCAGTGACAGATCCTCTTGTAGTGGCATAGATCCTGGCTTAGAGCCCCATGATTGTCTGGGGTGGACCTTCTCCTGGTGATGTAGCTCCTGGCTTAGAGTCCCGTGACCGTCCAGGGTGGACGCTGTACTGGTAATGTAGCTCCTGGCTTAGAGCCCCGTGACCATCCAGGGTGGATCCTGTCCTGATGACCTAGCTCCTGGCTTAGAGCCCTGTGACCGTCCAGGGTGGACCCTGTCCTGATGACCTAGCTCCTGGCTTAGAGCCCTGTGACCGTCCAGGGTGGACGCTGTACTGGTAATGTAGCTCCTGGCTTAGAACCCCGTGACCGTCCAGGGTGGATCCTGTCCTGGTGACCTAGCTCCTGGCTTAGAGCCCCATGACTGTCCAGGGTGGACCCTGTACTGGTGACCTAGCTCCTGGCTTAGAGCCCCGTGACTGTCCAGGGTGGACCCTGTACTGGTGACCTAGCTCCTGGCTTAGAGCCCCGTGACTGTCCAGGGTGGACCCTGTACTGGTGACCTAGCTCCTGGCTTAGAGCCCCGTGACTGTCCAGGGTGGACCCTGTACTGGTGACCT
>PVKA01028439.1:0-29383 GCA_004027165.1 Ctenomys sociabilis
TTTGATGATTAAAAATAGATAATAAGCCGGGCATGGTGGCACATGCCTGTAATCCCAGCACTCGGGAGGCTGAGGCAGGAGGATTGTTGTGAGTTCGAGACCAGCCTGAGCTACAAAGTGAGCTTAAGGCCAGCCTGAACTGCATAGTGAGACCCTGTCTCAAAAAGACAAAAAAAAAAAAAAAAAAAAAAGATAATATATCAATCATTATTAACCAGGTATTCTTATTTTAAAAATCTGTAACATGTGTTATATGTTATCCTTTTCTGTCTTTGTTTTTTTCTTGCTCTTGTTTTTATTCTTCAAAGTAAAAGAAAATTATTAAAAAAAAAAAAAAAAACCTTGCTTCCTCTCTACCACATTTGCTGCTCTATTGGCTTATGTCAAATAAAGCATATTTTCAACCTCGTTTTGTTGATGACCTCGGTGCCTTTACCTCTCCAGGCAGGATAATCTTTTATCACTGTCAGCTTGGGTTCTAACATCTGATGACCTCTGGGATTCTCTGGGACAGTAAAGACTTTTGAGTGACACTGAGGTCTTCATCTTTTTACTCTTCTTTTGATAAACAGGGTTACTGGCCTGCAGGTACCCAAGTTTTCTAATGGGAGAACAGAGAAAACAGATAAGACAGAGACAAACATTCCAGAGTAGTATGGATGGATTTGTTGAGTGTTACTGAAAGCCTAATGAAAGGTCATTGTTGGAAGAAGCACACAAATACAAAGTAGGAAGGTCACAGAAGGCATCCTCGAGATCAAATCTTCCCTGCCCATAGAAGGGTATAACAGCAACATACGCCTACACTGAACAGTGACATAGGAGTTACATGTGGTGTTTCCACCAGGGGACCAGATGCTCCATGTATATGTTATTTACTGTTATTGAAACAGCAACTGGTCATAAAAAAATCTGAATGATCACCCAAAATATATTCTAAGTACAACAGCAATATTTTTACCCTTCCCTACAATTCCTTCAGAGATGTTTATGTTGATATACTCTCTTCCTCATTCAAAATCCATAACAAATATTCATTATATGCTGACTACTCCCTAATCAGCATGCCAGGCTCTTAGGATGAGTGGGGAGCACGTTACACATCTCCTAATCTGAAAGGGAGAAATATGTCTAATTCCCAGTGGTAGAGGAAGGCAATGTATAAACCTCAAGAAAAAGAGTTATGACTATTGCTAGAATACCTAGTTGAAGTAGGTCTAATTCACAGTCATAAATAGGATGAAAGAAGCACCTGAATTTTAAGCAGAAAGAAAAACTTGTGAAAAGGCAAACACCGATGTAGTTAGAAAACAAATTCAGAATTCATGGATTATAGAATTCAACACAGACAATGAATGGCTAACAAAATAAAAAGAAGCCAGATTTTTTTCATTCTTATTTCTTTCTTTCTTTTTTTTCTTATTACCAGAGATCAAACTGCAGACCTTATGCATGCCTGTCAGGCGCTTATTTTCTCCCTGGTACAAGAGGCCAAGTTTTAAAAGAAACTAAAATTTGTTTTTCCGAATCATGTTAAATTCTTAGAAATATGAGCAAATTTATATCACATAAATTAAATTAAGAGAGATAAGATTGCTTGTTCCACTAAGGGCTCTGACTACCATGTGTCAGGGATGTGACATTTTCAGAGCTTTCGGACAAGAAGAAAGGACTAGAAGATAAAGCCAAACGTGTTGAATGAATACTTAGGTCACTTACAGCAACAGCATTGCCCCAAGCTGCTTCTTTTGAATCTGTCCTAGTCACTCACTCAGGGGCCCAGAAAGGGCCTCCTTCTCTCTGCCACCAGATAAAAAAGATAGACTAGGATGAGAACAATGGAAAGAAACAGTCGGAAAACTAAAGCATCAACGATAAGGAGTGCTGTTGTACTTCCCCCAGGGTGTAGAACTCCCACTGTGATTTAAGGAGTAGAAGTAGAAAGAGACAAATATCCTTGAGTGATAGTGAAGGGGAAAAATGGTAATGTTAAGGAATCAGAATTCATAAGCAAAGACCTACAAAATGTTCAGATTGGGCTCAGCAATATCTAGCTATGCAAAATCAAGTGAGTGTTACTGCCAGAGCCAGAAGGAAGAACCTTGGAGAAGCACAACTGAAGTTTTGTGGGATCACTCAGGTAACACAATGACTTAGACATAGGACATGCTTCTTTGATTGCATGTTAAAAATATATAGAGCATATCAGGTGAAAGATAAAAACCAACCTGATCATTTCTTAAGCAGGCTAATAAGATGTAAAAATTATTTGAAATAGAAACAATAATAATATCACAGTTCTCAGAGATGCCATAATATTTGGAAGGCTTTGTTGCTTCTACCATGTTGTCTAGAACACTAAAGGTAGCAGAATTGGAAATAAACTTAGTATGTATCCACTTACCTGGACATAGCACCTATTTCTACAACCCAGCGAAAACTACCTAATCAAAAATAATATCTGTAGATCTGGGAGGTATACTAATCAGATGACAAGCTACAAATGGCAAATGAATATATGAAAAAAGGTTCAATGCCACTGGTCATTTGATAAATGCAAATTAAAACAACACTGAGATTCCATCTCACCCCAGAAAGAATGGCTCTGATCAAGAAATTGGTCAGTAGCAAATTCTGGAGAGGCTGTGGGGAAAAAGAAGCCCTTCTGCACTGTTGGTGGGAGTATAGATTGGTAAAACCAGTACGTAAGTCAGTGTGGATATCCCTCGAGAAACTAGGACTAGACATCACATTCAAACCAGCTGTTCCCCTCCTGGGTATGTTTTCCAGAATTGAAAACCTCATGCCACAGAGACATATGTGCATCTATGCTTATAGCAGTGCAATTTGTCATAACTAAATCTTGGAAAAATCCCAAAAGCCCATCAGCTAGAGAATGGATAAAAGAAAGCTATGACATATTTATACAGTAAAGTATTATGCAGCTATGAAGAAAGATAAACTTGAGGTTTTATCAGTAAATGGAGGCAACCGAAGTCTGTACTCATAAATGCAGTAAATCAGAGCTGCATGCGTATACATCACATGGTCTCCAAGCTGTAAGAACATGAAACAATAAATAAAACCTGAAGTGTATAATAGTGTAAAAGGGAAAGAAACTATACAAAGGGAAGTAACAATTGGGATGAGGGAAAGGAGCAAAGAAAAAAGAAGGAAGAGAAAAAGAAGGATATGTGTATATACATGGGATGGCTTGGGTAATTGCACTACTGAATTTCGCTGGTCTACTGAAAGGAGCAGTCAATACTTACATTCTTTCTCTTATTTTAACTATTTCATAATTTTGGATCAATTTTGTGTATTTATATCTGGTAATCTGAGCAACTAATTTGATGACAACAACATGCAATGTAACAACCAATGTTCAATTCCAATCACTTTGTTTAGCAAAGTCCAGATTATGACTTTTCCTTTAACTACTTTTTATTCTTTTAAAAAAAAATTTTAAAATCTGGCTATGAATTGAAGTACATAATTATGCACAATACAACTGAACATTTTTCAGAACACATACCTCATGATCAAGCAGTTTCTGTTCCCTGTGTTTCATAAAGAAATACAAATCGGTAGCAAAGATCACCCCGTTGTTCACTAAACAACTCATGTGAAACACATTTACAGCCATTCCTTTGTAGTTTATGGGCAGCCAGATGTATTACTCTGCTAGGGAAGTGGTAACACAGGATCACTAGATTAATTTAGTAACAAAACTATATTGCGGAAAACAGTGGGAACCCTGAGCCACCTCTAGATGGAGACAAGTCAGACCACCTAGATCATGTGTCTTGGACAGAAAGAGAGTATCCCCATTATAGGAGCTTATATTTCTAACTGCAAAATTCTGAGCAGGTGAATCCTAAGGATCCCGAGTTTGAGCCAAGCTTGGGCAATTAAGAGATTTCATAAGTGCCTATTAAAAGAAAAAAAATGTGTAGCTAAGTACAAATACCAGGAGTTCAAACCCCAGTGCCACAAACCTAAATAAACAAAAATATATACTTTGTGTATTGGCTTAGAAGAATAGAATATATAAATATGTATATGTATATGCATATATGTAATTAGTTATGTATATTCATGCAAGAGGATTCATTATATAGGCTTAAAAACTTAAGGTGAGAGAGTCTACCATGGCTATCTGAACATGGAACAGGGGGAAGATCCAGGATCCTTTTCTCTTCAGACCCAGATGATGGAAGCCATGGAACAAAAGGGCTCCAGGATAAAGCTCCAGGCTAAGATCAAAGACCTAGAAGTTTAATGGAGCGTATCTGCATTGAGAGGCTGAACAAATGGGATACTGGTTGCCAACAACAATGCAAAAGAAGGTGCACCCCTCACACTGTATGGAAACCCTCAAAACATGCCACTTTCCCTCTTTCTCTGTATTCCATTCAGGCTACAAGCCTATTTGTAGGCCTGCCCACAACCAGGATGGGTCTTCCCCTCCCCATTTGCCAACTTATATGCCCATCATCTCTGGAAACACCAACCACTGAATGGCCACACTGCGTATGCATCCTGGAGCCTAAGGAATTTGTTCATCAAATAACAATTGGCATCCAAACACCAACAAAAAGTAGTGGTCTTAGTGACACTACTGCATGCCATGCACATGAATACATGTACATGTAAGTTTGGAAAGGGACTTTCCTGTCTTGACATCATGCACAGAATATGTGTTTCCTTCTTCATAGAATAGACAGAATAGTTTATTTTAATTTACATGACGTACATTGTCATCCAAGAGTCTCATAATCTCTCATAAATCAGCTAGGATTGTTCTCAAAAGTCTTCGGGAAAAGTGACTTAACTCCTTTCTCTGGAAATTCTTGGGTGATCCTGCCAATTCTATAGCTATTCAAGGTCTCAACTATGATTTTCTATTGTGTCTCAGTTATCAGGAAGTGTTCAAAGCTCTTCTAATACAGAAATGTTCCTGAATGGTTTCCAATATTATCTTACCATTTTTGAAGGTACCACAACTAGAATTAAGCTCTGAATAATTTTGAAATATGAGACACTAAAAATTTTCACAAAGTAGCTAACATTTAACCTATCCTTGGGTTAGAATATTATATAATGTCATTGCTTAGTTAAGCACACCTAAATTTAATCATTTTGTTTTTATTTATTTTTTTAAACCTACTTAGTACAGGGTCTACAGGGTCTCACTACACAGATTGGACTCAGAGCCATCTGCCTCTGTTCAGCCTCCCAAGCACTGAGATTACAGGCACACGCCACCAAGCCCAGTCTCATTTGCCATCTCAATGCACCCTGGCATTGGGGATGGCACGGCATGCAGGGGATCGAACTCCAGTCCCTGTGCTGAACTATCTTGCTGGCCTGAGTCCATCTACATTTAAGTAAGACTAGAAAATATAACTGGGAGAAATACCTTACCAGATTTGTTGATGTGAGGAATCACATCAATTTTTAAATCCAAACTATTATGACAAAATAACTCTCCAGCACCACTGATGAACTTCGAGATGTTTTCTTTAGGCTCTTCCAGTTTTATTCATGGACTTGCCTTCTCTGTGCATGTGTTTATTGAAGCCCATAAGAAACTTCAGAGCCAAGGGATTTAACAACATATTTAGTGTGATAGACTAAGCAGTACACATTTTTTGATGACTCATATTTGTCATTTATCACCTGTTTTAGTGGAGAGAGGAAACAGACCTTAGAAATGAAATAGGTAGGATATTAATTCAAGAGATAAAATTAGAACTTATACTTTAGGAGAAGTGCACAGGAAGAGAATTGCATAATTGCTTAGAGAACTTATTAATAGACAACTTGCTCAAATGACCAGAGTAACTTTGTTATTACAGCACTTTATGCCAGTATGAGCTTCTCCATGTGAGTATATTTGCCAATTTAATTTCTTCAAACAGTTCACTGGGTTCAATCTCTGAGTTGTTCCAAGCCAAAGATAAAGTTAAACTAGATGATACAGGGCCAGTTAAATTATTTATCCTTGAGTTTCTTCTTATCTGTAGAACTCATTTGTTTAATGAAATTCAGCATGAAATTCAACTCAGCTTTTTTTAGTCATCTGATCATCAAATACTTCCTGAGTGTCTACTATGTGCCTATTCTAATTAACCATTTAGAGTAAAATTGTGGTAAACCAGCAAAGTTCCTGTCTTCTTAAAGGAAACATAATTAAACAATATTAATGATGCAACTGAATTTGAGAATTCCATTTAGGGCTCAGATACTTTAAGTTTGTGATGAATTCCAGAATAAGACGTAATTGCTTTTCTTTGGATTATTTATCTAGCAGTGTAATAGCAATAAAATGTTTATATATTGCTTTAAAAATCAAGATAAATGTGTGGCTAAATACAACACATTCTACATCACTTTGTCACCTATAATTTAGAATAACAGACATCAGAGTGTCAGTAAACCTAAATTTAATCCAAAGCTTTGCAAGTTGCCTACCCTCAAGGGAAATGTGAGACTGTGGTTTCTTACTCTATTATCTTTTACTTGGAGACTGGGGAAACAGACTGGGGATGCATAAAACAGAGAAGTACCTCTTCTGATCATAATTAAAGAAAATCTTTTCCAGATGAGGCCCTGGAAATATCTTCACATATTTTGAAATGCATCACCAACATGCTAACTACTATTTATACTAAATCTTCCTACTTTCTTACAGTAATTATTGGGTTTGTAGCCTGCTATTAACCAGCTCACTTATAAAGGACTCTTTTGATGTTTGCTACCACAGGGCAAGAAAAATAAAGATGAACAAATAAAGGCCAGAGGAATAGCTGTACACTTCGACTATTCAATAACAGCGTTTGATTTTGCATTCCTGCTCACGTTTGTGGTAAGTTCAGTTGCTTCAATTTATGTGGTGTTCAATAATAATTGTCATGAAGTTCATGACAAATTTCACATCACACAACTTCTTTGGTGTCCTAGTTGCTCCAAGGAGACATAAGGCATAGCAGCTAAAGAATGAAACTAGTGTTCAATCAATTTTCCTTATGTAACTGCTTTACAAAACAGGAAGGGGCTTGTTCAGAACAATACTGGGAAAATTTATGTCTCAACTGGGGAGAAAACATTGCAGATCATTTTATGTTAAACATGATCTTTACATGCTGCTATTTCTTTCTAAATCATGCTAAAGTAGATATTAAAAAAAAAAAAACTTAGAAACAGCTTGGCAACATACACAAATGTAATAGGTATGTATTCATCATTACTTCATGCCCAAGGTCTATAGGGGCACTACATAGAGAAATTCAATTCCAGAAAATTGAGTGTTTCTACAACTTAAATTGCCTAAGAAATTGTATCATTTAATCTGATTCAAAATGAAGTCTATTTGGCTACCAATATTAACCAATCATTATTTTACTTCCAAAGCAAAGTAGCTGGAAAATACAGAGCAGGCACTGCCGTAGAGGTCTGTGCTGAAATATTGATTCCTATTCATAAATTATCTGCACTAAATTGTTAGAAAGGGTTGTGTTTCAACTACCATGGGCATAAAACCAATCATTGACTATTTATTTATCTATTCTGTCCTCTTTTCTCAAAATGAGTAATGGCTTCACTTCTGGGTATCTTTTAAAACTCTTACATTAAACTCTCCTATATAGAAGATGCAATAAATTTGTATAAGACCCACGCACAGTATTAGTGTCCTCATAAAAACACTCTTCATGAGACCCAAATTATAAGTGCCCTTCTCTGTCTCCACTCTGAAGGGATCTGAAGTACTGTAAGTCATAAATATATACAGAAATGTAAGGCTAAAGTCAGTTAATTTCTATCCAGTAAGTACAAGTGAGTAAGTATCAAAGGGCAATTAAACAGAAGTTGTTTCCCATTATGCATGGCTATTGTCTGCTCACTCTGCATATGATACAAAAGTTGCATTTAATGTTGTTATTTAATTAGTACATAAATGTTGAGAACCTACTATGTTCTGCGGCAGAGACCACAGCAGCAAGAACAGATGACTATACCTGTTTGAATGTGCATTCCAACAGAATGCATTGTTCAAATATTGTACACATAGGAATTACTATTGTAGCAGATGAGATAAGAAATGAATCTTTTTTTTTTTTTTTTTGGTCCTACTACTGCGTGCTCAATTCACAATGCCCTGTAAATAGTGCATGAATATTTTCCAAGTCTTGCCCAGTAAACATGAAGAAAGGCAAGGCAAAGATGAGACAGATAAGAGTCTTGACTTCAGGAAGCTTCCAAAGGCCCCAATCTGTTGGATTCCTTGCAGTAGCCATTTAGGAAATTTGTTTGTAAAAGCCCTGATGAGTTAAATGAGTAAAAAAAATGGGAATCGAATTGCCCCTAGAGGACGAGCCCAGCATTTTTTTTCCTAGGAAAGCAAACAGGGGATCAGGCCCATGCCATATCACACGCCCTCCCACACCTCACCTCCCATTCATGAAACGGTAAAAGCTTAAGACAAGTAGAGCACTTGCTTAGCGTGTGTGAGGCCCTGGACTCTATCCTCATTATTGTAAGAAAACATAAATAAATTATGTTGACTGAGATAGACTTACAATATGACAGAACATATTTTTCTTAATCTACATGACAAAAATTTTGAAAGATATAGTTTAATATGAAATACATGTGAATCGACACTTGATAATGGACTATGAAACTGAGCTTAGAATTATCAGTCTGAGGAAAAAATGACTGGTAATAACTGACTCGATAACCAGCCCAAAGTGCATATGGAGGTCATCTTTGATCACAAAAAAGCTTGAAGCTAAGAGGTTTCAGGAGAAGGTGAAACAAATATTTTTTCATAGCAAAGCAATTTTGAAGTTGGTTTTGGGGGTTAGCAACTGAATCTGTTAAAGCAAAAGAAAAATGATTAATATTTGGGAATCTGTTGAAGAAAAGAGAAATGATTGATATTACCCACTTGTATTAAAGAGGTAAATGTATTTTAGGAACTGAATGGTTTATTCAGGTAATATTCATGTTCCATGCATAAAACAATAGGAAGAGCTGCACCAGTGGAAGCTGAGACAGAAAACCCAGCCTGCTCACCTCTGCATTCCCCCTCCACCCCTTTTTCAACATTGCAGCTTAGAATACAAGACCTCAGAGTATGAACCTTTGGTGCTCTGAAGAAATTGAATAGTACAGTACTGAAAAGGTCGCAGGATGAATGTCTCTCCCCTCTGATCGCTCCTGTTTCTCCTCCCCCAGAGGGCATCACTGAAGCCAGGAGTCCTTTTCTCCAGTGGTGAACATAAAATGTAGAATTTCTCTCACCGCAAATAAGGCACAAAACCTAGAAGGATCCCTTCTGTCTCTGTCAAAGAGTCTCCATCTAAAAGGAGAACCAAGCTATCTTGTGAACATGTGCTCACTTCCCAAGATGAATGGAAAGTACATATGCCATCCACATGCATTAATAAATAGTTTCTCATTTTAGAGTGGTTCCACCCAACATGCATGAGGAGGAAATGTCCATCTATGAGGACAAGAAGAGTCTAAATAGCCCTTTCTATTCTCCCCATTCTATTACCACTAGATCACACTATTGCTCAGTCCTATTTCTACACAATTGCCCATTTTTTCATCAAATTTATGCTCAAAAAATAGTTCTCCAAGTGACAAAAACATTTAATTGATTGAACTTGTAGTACTTGCCACATGTTCAGCTGTCATTTGTCAGAAAAGTATCAACTGTGGGTTACAATATTGCACAGTAGATGAGCATTCCCTAGCATGCAGCAGGGCCCAGGTTTGATCTGGAAGGTCACGCAAGCGAGCATCAGCCCAGGTGCTTGTGATGGGGCAGGAAAAGCATTACGAACTTCACCTCCTACATCATAGCAACTCCTGCATCAACTCTACATAGTCTGCGTGTCCAAGAAATGCAGGTTTTGGAGCCAGGCACAACTATATTTAAATATTAATTGCTCTCTATTAACTTTTAATGTTTTAAGGGTATTTTTGTGGTTGTTTGCTTTCTTTTTTTTTAGAACTAGAAATTGAACTCAGTACCTTGTACTTGTCAGGCAAGAATCATGCTGCTAAATTACATCCCCGGTTTTATTAATGTTGAAAGCTGAATGAAATTGTTTCAAATCTGTGGACCCATAAAAAATGTGTCACAAACATATTTTTTTATTTTAAAGAGAAAAAAAAGAAAAGTAACAAAGAGAAAAGCAAAAACAAAGCAACATAAAATAAAAATGGTACACTATTTCAAAACGGGGATAGAAAATTAACAATGGGTGTTCTACTACACATTTCTATCATCAAATTTGTTGCCCATATTACCAGATGTATGGTAATGCTTGATGGGCATGCAGCGTCCATCGAGAAATTAAGCACTAACTCCTTTCAATAAGACTTTAGAAAGAATACACACTTTTTAAAAAAATAGGTATTAAACAGTGATTATTATTTTTCACATTGCTGTCTTCCACATAGTTACTCAGATTACAGATATTAGCATATAAAATTGGTCAAAGTAAAAATTAGAAATATTTTAAAGTGACATATGTAAAATTCTAGGCATAGAGCAGGTGCTTCAAAATGATAGTTATTATTGTTATTTTACCCATAAGATGTATCTTGACTTTCACATTTTATTGTACAGTGAGACTTCATAGCAAGATTAAGAAATTATAGATATTTTCCACATAAAACAATGTTTAAATACAAAATTTTGGGCTTAGGGAGATAGCTCAGTAGAAAAAGAACTTGCCTGGCAAGCACAGGATCCTGAGTTCAATCCCTGGTACCACAATAAATACATAAATAAATAACTAAATAAATAGAATTCTTTAATTTTTAATTTATTTTTGTTTTATTGAAGCATAAATATCAATGACACAGTTTTAAGATACCTTGACAAGATGGACTTGACAAACCAATACATTACAAACTGTTTTCATAATGTTTTGGTATCATAGAAGGTGCATACATGATATTATACTTACAGACATTATTATACCGTATGTCTCTTATCAGTAAATAATGAGAGTGTAGCTGTTTGTGTATCTTATTTTTTATACCTGAATTACATCAAAGATTCAATAATTAACACTGTCTACCGTATTTTCCCAGTGGTTTTCCAAAGTACTAGAAGCCGACATAATATCCTGTCCAACCACCATAAGTGCAAATCTTGCCTCTCATAGAATTATGTGAAAGCACGGTGTTATCTATCCCAGCTGTACTGTCCAATCACACACATCATGATTCTTCCTTTCTATACCCCTTCCTTTGTCTACACCTGTCAGAAATGGGCACTCCATTGTCATTCAACTAATTTAGGTGCCTGAACTCAATGACACAATCCAACACAGTCCAGGATTCCACAACAATAGTGAGTTATCTGAAGAAGCTGTCAACCATAGCCATTTACAGCTCAACTTATTATTATGGCCCCACGGTGTATACCTCATTTTTATACTTTTCTGCTGGATGGTTAAGACCTAGATAGAGCAAGACCTATATACCAGCACATGTGCTTTATGTTTCTTATGAGGTCAGTGAAGTCCCCTCAGGGTTTATCTTGTAGTCCTGTACATTATTCTGTAGATCCTTTGTCTGTGTCATCCATGTGGATGAGTCACGGCCAATGCTTGACCAGTTTGCTTTCTGTGAGAGTCTGAGAGAAAGTTTTCTCTCCATGTAACTCTCCCCAGGCACACTATAGAACTTCAATCTCTTTCCTCTGTGGCTCCATAATCTCCTTGTTCAGAAAATTTGAAGCTCAACTGAGTTTCATGATGTTGCAGTACAGGTTCTCCTATGTCCTGAGTCTTCGCTGACCTTGAAAGGCTAGGGCCAAAATGTTGGCTGGCCTTGTGGCTCTTCTATTTCTCCAACTTTGATCTGTGAACTTAGGTCATTAACCATCCAGAAGAAAAGCTGATTAGTATCCTACAGCATATGCCATTCACTTTGCCTTATCTGACTCAATTGATTTTAGTTGTTGTTGTACGTTTCCATTTGTATTTCTGCTTTTCGCTTCTTATACTAGGGACACTATAAAATATTTGCACATGTGTGTCTGGTTTATTTCACTTGTGAGTATATGTTCAAGTGGCATCCACTTCAGTATAAATGCTTCAAACTTATCATTCTTAACAGCTGAGTAATTAGTATTTTTTTAAAAATACAAAATTAATGGATAATTTCAAATGTATGAATGGATAGTTTGATTTTGCTTAGCTTACTGTCTTTTGAAGGGTGGCTGCAGAGAATTTAAACATTTCTGCTCATCTTACTCTTCTCCTTTGTTCCTATTAATGATTTTTTTAAATGACAAAGATAATTTTCTCTATTACAGGATTACTCAACTTTTTTAGAAAATCTTCTCTTAATTGTTCATGATAAAGTTCATTCCCTTTGTAATAGTTATAGGTGAGAAAAACTGAAATTGTATATTTTCCCTGTGTAATACATGAAATCTGTACACTTTAGATTTCACTGGAAGCCCTCAGAATGAGAACTGGTCAGGACTTCATTAAGACCCTATTTTAAAGCCTACAAGCATATGTTCCTTACTACTTTAATTATATATTTGAAATTTTCATTTTAATATTTCAATCTTTTAACTTAAGGGTCAAGTCCATTCATGAAAAGCATTGATTGTGTCCTGTATCATGTTAAAGAATTTAAATTGGATACCTTGTGGGACAAATATGATTTCTGTTTCAATTCTATTCTCATAGACCTTTTCTTTGTTCATTTATTTATTGAAGTACCAGGGGTCAAGCTCAGAGACTTTGAGCTTGCTAAGGAGGTGCTTATGCCACTGAGCTGAGCTATCTCCCCAGCCCCTTCACAGACCTTATCTTCTGCAGCACTTAATCAATTTACAACGCTGACCAATGACAGCATCTAAGTTTGACATCTTTGATAAAAATCAAATGCGATTACTAACCCCAGTAAATCATGTTCTTGAGAATAATTGGAGATTCCTAAAGCCAATGTAATTGTCCAATTCTTCCTCAGCCTGCTGTGCCAGCCCTGCCCCTGGGATACCATGAACTGCGATTGAGACTGGGCGTGGTGGCGCACTCCTGAATCCCAGTGCTTGGGAGGCTGAAAACAGGAGAATCAGTGCAAGTCTGATCTATGTACTGAGCCCCTATAGACCCTGAAGACCCTGCACTAGATAAATAAAGTTGCCCAATTTTATATTTCTGATACACTCAGTGATCAGTAGCACTTGACTTATAATATTTCAAGTCATCCATATTCAAAGCTGTCACTCTTTTATTTAAAATGACATATTACTTGGGCTAAACTTCAAGTCATACCAAAATAACACAGAATTAAAAATCTTCTCTCAAATGGAATCTTTCCTCACATAATTTCTGCACATGTTCAGTGCTTTCCTTTGACATTTCATCTTCTGATTTTTATCTTCAAATGATCTGATTGTATACCCGAGGATGCGTTATTTATAGTCTAAAAATTTCAGCTTGAATGAAATAACAGAGCATTCACTTTCTATTATTGTCCACAAAATGATTGTAAAATAGATAAATAGAATTATTATTCCAAGTATGATAATATTTCTTTAAACCTAAACACATTTAAGAATTCTGTCATCCTAGTTTAAGATGGTTTCTTTCTTTTTGAACACTTACAGTTTTGTCGTAGGCGTGTAGCAGGTATTGGAGAAAGATTTTCAGAAATCAGTCAAATCCAAGTAAAGAAATAACCTGTCTGAAAGAGTAACATGTCTTCTGAATCCAAATTAATATATTTTACCACCAATGACTTATGAATCTTGTGCAAACAGGAAACAGGGCAAATCAAATTTACAAAGACTTTTGCTTGAGCAATGATACTGCATATTGTTTGAGAATATAGTATATATCATAGGAGTTACTACAATGTTTCATTACTTATACCTCTGAGACAAATACTATTCTTTTCTACTTTGAATAAATAGTAACATTAAGAGGCTAAGAAATCAAATAAAAACTTTAGGTCACATTGGCTGTGGATGGTTGAGCAGAATTCTCCTCCAGGGCTCTGGCTTCCCTAAGACTGTAAGCTACATGTTCAGCTTCACTGTTTCTCCCAGCTCCTCCCTTCCTTTTATCACAATGTTGATATGATAAGCTTTTGCCTGAGTACAGTTTCCAGGATGATAAAAACTACAATGGACAATTTGTCATGGTTATCGATTTTCTCGCTTGTGCAATCTGCCATTTTCTTAGGTAATGCCTTTCCAAAATTAGAATGCATTGTGGCTAACTGTAGCAGGTTCTGCACTAGAGCGATAAAGGATTATTTAGATAAGGAGCAACAATTTGCATTCATCTTTTGGAAAATTATAAAGATCATGCAATTTTTACCACCTCAGTACTCAGATACCCCTTTCTCGGATCAGATATTCACTTGACAAATGAGTGAAGGTTATGAATCGCAGCAAATGAAGCAAACATAAAACCATGAGAATCTCTCACTTCCATTACTTCATGATTCGATCTCTTATTGCTTCCTCTAAGTGACTCACAAAAGAGGATGGACATTTACACAACCAATAAAATTGTCTCTGATGTTACACACACTTTGCAGAATGCTTTTCAGAAGAAGTGACCAAAAAGAAAAAAAAAAAAAAATGGAAATAAAGAAAAAAAACCTTTATATTGCCAAAGATGAAATGTCTTGTAGGCTAAATCTCACATTCATTTATGTCAGCTGAAGAAAGGAAGAAGCACCTCTCTCTTTTTTTTTTTCGTATTTTTAGGGAAGGGTCTACAAGGTGTTTAGGCTCTCACTAGCAGATTGAACTCTTAGTGATCCACCTGTTTACAACATCCAAAGAGCTGGGATTACAGACGAGTGCCACCATATCCAGTCTCAATTTCTGTCTCAGCACACCCCGGGAGTGGGGGTGGGGCCTGCACAAGAGGCTTGGAGATCAAAGTATCCGCCCCTCATAGAATTATGTAGAAGCACGGCGTTATCTATCCCAACTGTACTATCCCAACACACATCATGATTTTTTCTTTCTACACCCCTTCCTTTCTCTACATCTGTCAAAGGTGGGCATTCCATTGTCATTCAACTATAGGTGCTTGAACTCCACAACACAATCCAACACAGTCAGCATTCTACAACAATACTGAGTTATTCAAAGAAATTGTCGACCATAGCCATTTACAGCTCAGCTTAATATTATGGTCCCATGATGCATACTTCATTTTTATACTTTTCTGCTGGATGGCTAAGACCTAGATAGATCAAGACTTATATACCAACACATGAACTTTATATTTCCTGTGTGGTCAGTGAAGTCCTCTCAGAGTTTATCTTGTAGTCCTGTACATTATTCTGTAGTTCCTTTGTCTGTGTCATCCATGTGGATGAGTCACGGCCAATGCTTGACCAGTTTGCTCTCTGTGAGAGCTTGAGAGAAAGTTTTCTCTTCATGTGACTCTGCCCAGGCACACTATAGAACTTCAATCTCTTTTGGCTTCTGGTACTAAGGTCATCCACTAGGAAAATAATTATTGAATTTTTGATATAATTCAGGTATAAAAAATAAGATAAGTAAGCAGCTACACTCTTAATTCACTGATAAGAGATATCTGATAAAATAATATCTGTAAATATAATATCATGTATGCACCTTGTACAATACCAAAACATTATGAAAACAGTTTGCAATGTATTAATTTATCGAATCTGTATTCTTAAGGTGTCTTGAAACTGTCTGATTGACATTTGTAGTTCAATAAAATAAAAAAATAAAAAGAAAAATAAAAAAAAAGAAAAGAAAACAACTCTTAAAAAAAAAAAGAAAAACAAAGTCCCCGCCCCAGGGACAGCTAGTAGGTGTTTTAATCCACTGAGCTATTTGGCCGGCCCTAACATCTCTGATTGTTACCAAATTAACATGAAATTAAATTTTTCAATTCTCTGAGTGCCACACTACTAAGAAAATGACGTTGGGTTCTCAAATACAATATTAAGAACTGCAAAACAGGATTTGATAGTGTTCGCTACTGACAGAGTGAGTGAGAAAATAACAATGACAAAGATACTATGTTCCTGCAAAGAAAGAAGTAAATCTTCCCAGCCATCACCTTGAGATCTTACTGAAAGGAGCTGACATTTTTTTTCTTTTTATTTATTTATTTATTTATTTATTTATTTATTTATTTATTTTGGTGGAGCTGACATTTATTTACAGAAAGTAGTATACAACTTAATGGCTAGACAAATATCTAAAAAGAAAGTTGTAGGAAATATTATTGTTCTGTCTTCCCTAATGAGAATGCATTCAAATGTTTCCATGATGATGGGATATAGACCATTAGAATTGATTGTGTGTTCTAAAAAGTATAACAAAATCTGATGCTGTAGATACAGTAATTGAATCTGAAGTGACTACCTCCAAATTTACGCTATGAATTTGCTATAGAACCAGTTGTGATCTATTATCAGTTGAATGTTTTATTTTGTAGGAAGATGTCGCAAGGGGGAGGCATTCTAGCAAAGGATGAACTTAGTTCCAGAATCATTCTCATCACCTCTTGTCACGCATGTATCATCTATTGTCACAATCCTCAAAAAACACTTCAGGAAATCTATAATTATGCACCTTATCCATGGCAAAAGGAGAAGTAATGTTGTTCTCTAATGTGGACTGAACACATTTTAATCCATTACAGTTGAACAGAATGTCGTTCAGCAATTCTTTCACTGCAGACCCTGAGATGGCAGGAGCAGCACCTCCCTGGAACTTTTCAGAAATGTAGTTCATTAAATTCTACTCTATATTTCTTAATTGGACACTGTAAGGATGGTGCCTCGGTTACTTTTCTCTTGTTGTTGGAAAAAAAATACCAGATATTCAGAATTAAAGAAGGAAAGGATTATTTAGCTCACAGTTAGTGGAGGTCTCAGATCATAATCAGTTGGCTCCAGGGCATGGTAGCCCATGAAAGAGGGCAGAAGCTCATGGCAGTGGAAAACCGCAAAGAGTTTTCAAAGAGATGAGCAGCAGCTGTGGAAGCTGGATAGCCTCTCAGCCTTGCTTATATCATATTCAGATATCCGACCTTGGGCCCCTGTGTCACTCACATCTGTAATCCCAGTACTAAATCATGAATTAATGACAATGTCTACCAGCTGCCTCATGACTGCTTGAGACATTAGGGAGACAGCTAGACACAAACTATAACAGATGGGTACCAGACCTCTGTGCTGCATGAGGCAACCAGTGAATTCTGTTGCTCATCAAATTTTGAAGATTATTGCCAGGGAGAAAACCCATTTTGTAGATTAAAAGTGGGATTACAATCATAACTTTCTTATTAAAAAAGTCTTGAGTAATTTATTTTGCTTCTCTAAGATTTACTTTTCTCAATTGCAAAACAGATCACCCATTTCACAAGGTTCATATGACATTAAAATCAGGCAAAGAAGAAGAAATTACTTAGGAAAACCATCAAGCTGTAAGACAGTGGTTGTCAAGTAAGGGGGATTTTGCTTAAGAGACATTTCTTAAAGTCTAGATATGTTTCTGATGATCACTACTGAGGAAGAAAGTTGTTACTGGAGCTTGCTTGGTAGATAGAAGAGGAAGATATTACTACAGTCCTACAGTGAATAGGATCCTTCCCCAACAACAAGGAATTATTTAATCCAAATATCCAGAATACCAAAATTGAAAAATGTTGCACTACAGAAATAATGTGTTAGAATATTTTTTTAATCCAATTTCTTATCACTTCTAAATTCTCCCATTTGGTTTTCTATAATTTCTAAATACTGGCATGGATACAGCAATAGTGATTTACATATTTTTTATTTATTTATTTTTGTGCAGGGTCTCACTGTACAACTCAGACTCATAGTAATCCTCCTGTTTTCAGCCTCCCTAGCACTGGGATGATAGGAGTGCACCACCATGCCTGGACTCCATTGCAGGCTCAGTGTACCTGGGGACAGGGCTCATGCAGCGTGTGGTGCCAGGAATAGAACTCCAACCCCTGTGCTTGCCTAAGCAAGCAGTTAGTCTGCTGAGCTATCTCACCAGCCCTTGATTTACATATTTTAATGTACATAATGCAGGTAAAAGAGGTATATAACATGCAGGCAAGTGTTTCTTTTTCATCATCTTTGGGAGTCAGGGATGTAAGACCAATACATTTAGATTTTTTTCTAACATAGCATATAGATTAAAGTGTTTTTCAGATATTATTTTAGTGCAGCTCACTGAGCATTGTGTCACTCGATCTTGCTTATAATACATCTCTGGTCCTGGTAAACACAATGATAAATGAAAGAGAAGCCACTCTCATTGCTGCCTTTTCCACATCTTCACACCATTCACTATCTTGCTATAACCTCAGGAACTCAAGATCACCACGCATAGGCGACCAACAAGCAACATTAAAGTAGCAAAGCTGAAAAGGATTTCACCAGTTTCTTTGTGGATCAAATGAAAAAGAGTAACTTATTTTTCTCTCCCCATACTTTCCTACCCACACTTACATGACAAGCCCCATATGGTGAGGACAATGGGGATGGATTATCTAAAGATATCTCACCACATGGCTTACAACTCTCATGAAAGACCAAAAAAGCAACAGAAGTGTATCACACACAAGAAAGAGAAAGTAGATGATGAATGATGAAGATAAATCAAATGGGTTGCATGTTGAAATTTCATTCCAAATTTATTATAGAAACTTCAGTTAATTATAGTGCTTCACACTCACACCATTAGATAAGAGTTTAGGCTCCCACCACCTACTGAATTAACTTTCTTGCCTCCCACTGAAAGAAGTTTATAGACTGCCAAGCTGTATTCAGATCTGAGGTGTGGCAATGTGAGAAAATTAACAGTTAAAAGATAATAAATAGACAACTTTCTAAAAGCGTAACTACATAAAATTCCTAGGCTGAAATGTTCCTCCATGATGAAAGAGGTTCTCTCTCTCTCTCTCTCTCTCTCTCTCTCTATATATATATATATATATGTCAAGTGTATTGGGGACATCCAAACATGGAGGATGTTGGCTAACAGAAATAATAGCATTGCTTAATATTAAAAGAAACCTTTATTTTTCATTTATAATGAGGACTCAGAAGTTTGAACATAAGCGTGAACCAAGGGCTTCAAACTTCAAGTGACTGAAGTAACATTCGTTACAGTAGTGAATAACATTATATCTCTAAAGAATATATGGGACAATTGTAGGGACAATGATGTAGGATACTTCTGTCATTTAACATATGTAAATGTTTGACTACTTTATATGATAGGAGGAACTGTCCTACCCTCCAAAAACTATCCTCCTTATGGCAGGTAGAGTGATGTTTCTGTGTCTGATTCTCTAAAAACTGTGACATACTTAACTTGCATGACTAAAAATGTTAAGCATATGATTAATGAAGAGATCTTAACATGGGAGATCATTACATGTTAACTGGCTAGGTCCATTCTAATTATGCAGTGAGGAATCATTCTTGGATGTGGTCACAGGAAGATTTAACTGCAAGAAAGTAGTCAGAAAAGTGCCATGTGGCTGGATTTAAAGATGGGAGGATGTTGGTCACGGGCCAGGGAGTCTAGGCAGCTTGTGGAAGCTGGAAAGAGATGGAAAGATATTCTCTGTCTTGGAGCTTCCAAAAAAAGAAGGCACTATCTTTATCTTTGAGGCAGTTATCATTGAGACATCCTAAAGGAGAAAGTGCAAAACAAACAGGAGCCATTACTTTGTCTTCACGATGTGCAACATTAGGAAAATCCTCATAAGGAACTGTCATTCAGTAGCAGGCAATAGAGGTTTACTTTTGTAATATAAGGCCACGTTTGATCTTAAGCTTGGAAGAAATTCAAATTGAATGGTCCTCTTTGTTAAAGACTTTCCTGCCACATCAGTTCAAGAGCAGAAGTAGAGAACCCCAGCTGCAGAAAATAAACAAACAAACAAACAAATCCGTGTCAAAAAAGGATACTAAATGACTGAGAGTGGGCATAGGGGCACACACCTGTAATTCCAGCGTTTGGGAGACTGAAAACAGGACGATCTCTATGAGTCTGGTCTGTGTAGTGAGAACACCCGCCTTTTATTAAAAAGATAATAAACAGTGACATCTTGGCCCAAAGGTGCCACTGGTTTACCACCAAAAAACTCTTGAACAGAGCTGTTAGATTAAAACATCTGTGTTCAAGGCAGTTCTGTTTTCCCTCTCTTCCAAAAAAGTGATCCATATACATACAAGGCAGCCTTTTTTCATAACTAGAAACCTACCCATAGGTTATGGCTAACCTTCAACATGTTGGGAACCCAGAAATAGTATGAAGAACAACTGTAGGCACAAAGGTATGGCAGAAAAGACTTCCAATACACACCCAAAAAGAATGACTCAAAAGATGTATGGATACTTGTCAGTGAGTTTGCATCATCTGCCTACAAAGCCAGGGTCACTCAAATAAGAAGTGTTCATAGCAGCGATGTCTGATCCCCTTAAGCACCAGGGCCTAGCTGAGGGGGACACAGGAGCATCAGGAGTGACTCAGTAAGGTAAAAAGAAGTGCTTGGGGGGTCAAAGAAAGATTGAACTCTCTAATAGTCAAAATGGTGGTAGGAATAGTGCATGCTACATTTATGTTCTAATACTGTCCTAGGTTATGTAATCTTTATAATAATTTGCAAGTTTACCTACAGTTAATCTCAATTTGCAGGTAAAAATTTCTGGAAAATGATTTTCTAGCAAGCAGTTTCTCAAATTTGTGTTGAATTTCTTGTAAGTTCTTAAGAGAAAGCTTCACTGTATTTTAACTATCCATACAATACAAGTATCTTTGATTTGCTCCCTAATTTCCCTGAAAGCTTTTCAGTTAAGGACATTAACCAAAAATGTGATCACTTCAAGACTCGTTCACTGCTCTGTTTTCAGTTTCTATCAAATAGGTGACAGAAATTCTTTAGTTTTCCTGCTATCTTTCTCAGAGTTCTGAGTTAGTGTTTATTTGTAGTGTGTACAACATTCTATTCTTTGAATTACACATTAAGTATAATAATGTTCTATAAAGGTAAGAGAAAGAAATGTCTTGCCCAACTAATTCTTCCGGTTCAATGTTTTCTCCTATACTGCAGATATATTAATCTACAGCTGAATATTTTGATGTGAATGTAAAGATAATTCCTCAATGTGAACATATTACCCATTTAGTTTTATTGCTCATCCTATTTCCCAGCCTATTGTGCTAATATCGTGTTCCTCTTGCATGTTTTCCCATTATACATGATTAATGGTATCATAAAAATATCTGACCCTCTTCTCTAAAATCCCATCAATACTTGGTCATTCTAACACATATTCAAAATAATTCATGAGTACTAACTACGATCATAGGCAGAAGACTTTCAACAAAGAAGAAATGAAAAGAGAAGAAATGATTGTGCTCAATCCCAAGGGATGCTCCAAATTACATATTATAGCATCTTTGAATAATCCAGTATAGCCATGGCCTCTGTTCTACACAAATGGAAATACTTCGCAATTTAAATATAATTTCATGTAAATCACCTTATATTTACCATATTTTACTTATACATTTGACCATTCACATTTTTGTCTCCTCTGTCATTTTTGATACTTTTGGAGACAAGATATTTGTATTTCCTTCTATGTTTACTTTTTAATCCTTGATAACTTCAAAATTTGCTTTTAATTTGTTGATAGTAGAAACAGTAAAGAAATTGAAAATGTTGGCTTGGAAGTTGGTACTCAAGTATAATTTATAGACTGTAGGCCTGGATAGATGTATCTACAAAGAAAAAAAAATGAAATCAGTAGAGTCATTGTACAATTGTTCGATGATTTATTTATCTATTTTAAAATCCAGCTGAAACAAATTGAGACTGAAATATTCTTTCACTCCCATCATGCACAATTTTTGAGTCTTAGCCAATGAAGAAAACTGTCTCAATACTACTGCTTCTGCTTATATAGTCTTTTACACGTATTTTATGAGAATAAATTAATAGATAATTCATTATGGACTATATATTATGGACTATAGTGTGAAAGACTGTGAAAGTCCATGTATGATTTCAAATAGCTCTTTGACGAGTTTAAATGAGAGCAAAACAGAAAAAATCTTTGATCCTCGACCACTTTCATAATTACAGCAATGTACTGAAGAAGTTTCAGGCAGAGAAAAGTACGGAGCTTAGTTTTGGGCCACAGAGCTCTTAATGCTAACCAGGAGTTTTGATGACTGTGACCCAACTCACTCAATGTTTACTTACCTGATGCTGATATTGCTATGTATTTTCTGCCATAGGGAACAGGTCTGTTTGTGGTAGGGATATGTGACATACATGGGTGGGCTGTCAGCCAAGTCAGGCCCTGAATAGTGCAGTGGCACAGAGAGCATGAAAGGGAAGATGCATGGTTTTCACTGCAAAGCATTAGTGTCCTAACATCATAAGAGTTAATGGGCAAGAAGAATGATTCCAGTGGACTGTGTGGAAAACGTCCTGTTTCCTCTCAATACTTGTAAATCCCAATGGAACCTTAGTGATTAATAGTGATTGGATCCAATAATGATCAGCCAAAGCATCTGCTGTGGGCAGCGCCTGGGCACCCACATGACCTTATGTGTTAATTAAAGACATTACTGAATCAAATAGCCTGGTTTGCACTTTACAACCCCAACTATATCCAGAAGACACTGCCCTACTTGGGGAGTCATAAAGAAACAAAGACACATGCATTCTCTTCAAATGCAGATGTTATTTAACTTAAATCCAAAAGTTACTTTTTGGTTTATTTTCTCTATGACAGCTTCAAGTGTTTAGGACTTGAGGTGTTTACTTGGGTAACCTACTTGAATACAGAACAAACTTTTGGCCCATTCACATACACACACACACACACACACACGCACGCACGCACGCACGCACACGCACACACAAATCTGTGTTAAGTTGCATGGTGGAGTATTCAGCTAAAGATGATTTAACTTTCAGAATGCAAATAAAGTCCATTTATGCACTATCAAAAATTATCAATAAATTATTTGTAGGATTAGAACACTAATTAGGTATTCCTGTTATGGAGTCTATGTTGTAATTGTTTTTTATTTCTTTTCAGTTTTACATTTATTTAATAGAATCAGACTAATACCATTTTCCTCCTTGACTTACACAAACCTGAGTGAATGCTAATCAATACAACATCATTAGAATGATTTAGCTTAATTCTACTTTGGTTTAGCATATGAGACATTGAGCCAAGACCAGTTTCAAAATATTTCCTTATAGACTCTAGAACAAAAAAGTCAGTGTGGGAAGGGATTGTGGTTTCAGCAGGCACTGTGGTGTGCACTTTGATAAATTAATACATTGCAAAATGTTTTGGTAATGTTTTGATATTGTACAAGGTGCATACAGGATATTATACTTAAAGACATTATTATAGCAGATGTCTCTAATCAGTGAATTAAGAGAGAGTAGCTGTTTACTTGTATTTTATAGCTGAATTATATCACAGATTCAATAATTAACACTTTCTACCTTGTTACCTTCCTAATGGTTTTCCATAGTACTAGAAGCCAACATAATATCTTGTCCAACCACTTCTTTTTCTTAACAAGAAGTTTATTTAAACAACAAGACCCTTCACTGGAAGGGAAAACTATCTAGGATTCTTATTTGTTTTATTTTTTTAAGTTAATACATTGCAAACTGTTTTCATAATGTTTTGGTATCATACAAGGTACATACATGGTATTATACTTACATATATTATTACATCAAATGTCTCTAATCTGAATTAAGAGAGTGTAGCTATATACTTATTTTATTTTTATAGCTGAATTATATCACATATTCAATAATTAATACTTTCTACCTTGTTATATTCCTAGTGGTTGTCCATAGACTAGAAGCCAACATAATATCCTGTCCAAACAACACTAGTGCAAATCCCGTTTCTCACAGAATTATGCAGAAGTATGAAATATCCATCCCAACTGTACTATTCATACACACACATCATGATTCTTCCCTTATATACACTTTTTTTTGTCTAGACCTGACAAAGATGAGTATTCCATGGTCATTAAACCAATTTAGATGCCTGAACTTGGTGACACAATCCAACACAATCCAGCATTCCACAATAATTGTGAGTTATCTGAAGAAGTTGTTTAATATAGCCATTTACAGTTCAACTTATTATTATGGCCACACGTTATATACCTAATTTTTATCCTTTTGTCCGGGATGGTTAAGACTGAGATAAAGAAAGACCTATATACCAAAAATGTAGCTTTTGTGTCTGATGAGGTCAGTGAAGTCCCTTCAGGGTTTATTCTGTAATCCTGTACCTTACTCTGTTCATCCTTTGTCTGTGTGAGCCATGAAGATGAGTCACAACCAATGCTTGACCAGTTTGCTTTCTGTGAGAGCCTGAGAGAAAGTTTTCTCTCCATGTGACTCTCCCCAGGCACACTATACATCATCAATCTCTTTCCTCTGTGGATCCATAATCTCCTTGATCAGAAAATTTGGAGCTCAACTGAGTTTTATAATGTTACAGTACAGATTTTCCTATGCTCTGAGTTTTTGCTGAGCTTGAAAGGCTAGGGCCAAAATATTGGTGGACCTTTCGGCTCCTCTATTTCTCCAATTTTGATCTATGACCTTAGGTTATTAACCATCCAGAAGAAAAGCTGATTAGTATCCTGTAGCATATGACATTCAGTTTGACCTAACTATCTGACTCAATTGATTTTAGTTGTTGTACATTTCCTTTTGCATTTCTGATTTCCACTTCTTATACTAGGGAGACTATACGATATTTACACATGTGTATCTGGTTTATTTCACTTATGAGTATATGTTCAAGTGGCATCCACTTCAGTATAAATGCTTCAAGTTTATCATTCTTTATAGCTGAGTAATATCCCATTATATAGAAATACCATATCTTTTTTAATCATTCCTAATGTGATGGACATCTTGGTTGTTTCCAAGATTTTTCTATCACAAATTGTGCTGCTACAAACACAGGTACACATATATCACTAATATATGTTTTCATTTCCTCTGGAAAAATTCCCAGTAGGGGGATACCTGGGTCGAATGGGATTTCTAGTACTCCTCTTTTGAGGAGTCTCCACACTGATCTCCACAATGGTTGTACCAGTCTACATTCCCACCAGCAGTGGAGAAGTGTCCCCTTTTCCCTACATCCTCTCCAACATTTGTTGTCGGTTGATTTCCTTATGATAGCCATCTCACTTCTTTCTGGAGTGAGATGGTATCTCAGTGTGGTTTTTATTTGCATTTCACAGATGACTAGCAATGTGGAGCATTTTTTCATATATTTATTCGCTTCTTTAGTTTCGTCCTCTGAGAAGTGTGTATTCATCTCAGATTCCCATTTCTGAACTGGGTCTTTAAATTTGAGGTTCCTGTTGTATCTTAGTTCTTTATATATTCTAGAAAGCAGACCTGTGTCTGAATGCTTGTCAGTTAAGATTTTTTCAAAACTAGTGGGTTGTCTTTTCACTACTTGGAAGACCAAAAAAATTCCACCAAGAAACTACTAGATCCTATATGGAAATTCAGTAGCATGGCAGGATCCGAAGTCAATACTCAAAAATCAATATCATTCCTCTACAGAACATATTGAAAGGGAAACAGAAGAAACAATACCTTTTACAATAGCAGCATAGAAAATGAAATACCTTGGGATTCACTTAATCAAGGAAGTCAAAGATCTTTTCATGGAAAATTACAACACCCTAAGAAAAGAGAATATAGAGGATTTCAGAAAATGGAAAGATATTCCATGCTCTTGGACAGGAAGAACAAACATCGTGAAGATGGCCATACTCCCAAAATTGCTGTACAGATTTGATGCAGTCCCTATCAAACTGCCACCAACATATCTCCCAGCCCTAGAGAGATCATTCCTAAAATTTATTTGGAACCACTAAGGACCTAGAATAGCAAAGGCAATCTTGGCCAATAAAGACAATGCAGGAGGCATCACAATTCCTGACTTGAAATTATACTACAAAGCCACTGTGATAAAATCAACATGGTATTAGCAACAAAATAGACCTGAGGATCAATGCAATAGATTAGAAAACACAGAGGCATCTACGAACACACTCAGCCATCTGATCTTCGACAAAGGGGCCAAACAAGCCTACTGGAAGAAAGATAGCCTGTTTAACAAATGGTGCTGGAAAACCTGGCTTTCTTTTTTTTTTTTTTTTTTTTTTTAATTCCTTTATTTATTACAGTGTCTTGCTACACATCACTGATTCTTTTTTCGCGGGGGTGGGGTGTGAGCTCAGCCGGCCCTGCGGGGAGGGGCTGGCATGGCATGTGGTGCTGGGGCTCGAACCGCGGTCCCTGGGAGGCGCTCTAGACCGCTGAGCTATCTTTCCAGCCCAAAACCTGGCTTTCTACATGCCAAAAACTAAAACTTGACCCAAGTCTATCACTATGCACTAAGCTAAAGTCAAAATGGATTAAAGATCTAAACATTAAAACAGAAACACTCAATTTCCTGTAAGAGAAAGTAGGAGGAACTCTTGAAGACATAGAGGTAGGTAAAGAGTACATGAACAAACATATATTCACATGGGAAACATTTGAAAGAATCAACAACTGGGATCAACTCTTCTTGAGGAGTTTCTGCAAGGCAAAAGAAATTTATTGATTTCTAAAGTCCGAGCTCATATTGTTTCATCTGCGTTGGTTTGAAGTGAGTGAATCTTTACATATAAACTTAACTGCTTCCTTTAAAAATGTTTACAAGTGGTGCCTGGTTAGGCAAAGAGTAGTGACTGGTGTTCTATCCCTGGTGTTCCCTGTAGAACCTACCCCCGAGACATGCTGAGAAGGCCCATTGAGACTGGGTGTGGTGGCGCATGCCTGTTATCCTAGCACTTGGGAGGCTGAAAACAGAAGAATCACTAGGAGTCCAATCTATGTAGTGAGACCCTGTAGACCCTACACTAAATACATAAAAAAATAAAAATAAAAATATTTGCAAGAAAGTGCAGACAGATGAAGGACTAGTCTGACACTTCAGTGCCAAGTCACTGGGTACTAAGGTAAAAGAAAGTGATACTTTCAACATTAGCCAGAGAGGGACTCATTTTCAGTATAATAAAGGCTTAAGGTAACATATTGGTTTGCAGTTCGGAACACCGGATAGTCTCTATGGACGAAGCAGGCAGCACTCTGGAACATCAGTCACAGCAAATACCTCCTGAGGCAATAAGCAAAAGTTGCCCCAGTTCGAGGGAAGAATCCACATGGAATAAATCACATCCGAATGTCAAAGCGATTTTCCTGCTCATAATCCAAGTAATAATGGTGAATGTTACAGGAACAGTTAGACATAGAGAGGTTCATAAAAGAAGCAGAAATTGGGAATGGGCACCTGATCATCATCCTGAACAGATGTGGCCTTTACATACACTGGTTTCTCTAAACTGGGAAGCTATGGGCAGGGCCTGGCATCCCACAACAGCCACAGATGTGAAGAAACAGCTTAACATGGGCTATGGGTTAAAAAATGGAAGGTTAAACCTGAGGCCCACAATAAAAGAAAATTTAGAAACAGCATACAAGGCTATGTCTTCAGTTTTACAAGAAATGTAGCCACTTACTACTGTATTTGTAGAGAACGAAAGGCCATAAATTCTCTGATCATCAGACTTTCAGTAATTTGTCTAAGTTGGGAACTTGCATATTGACAATCAAACAATATATTAATACTCAACTACTAATTTATTTGGACAAATGTGGATGGAGTGTTTCCTATACACATGTTATTTTGACAGAATTTGAAAAACTGAGGTAAATAAGATATTAGACTTGATTTTAACAACTGCATGGTCTAGTCAGATGTACACAGTGCTTTAATGGATCTTATGAAGCATACTTAACAAATACATTGTGCTGGAAAAGAATATGTCACATATAAATTACTATAAAGACAGAGAAAAAAATATTAATGACTACTTCAAAATCATTCTGTATAAAAAAGTTATTATTTTATGCCAGAAAAATGTTAATCATTTCTAACTGAAACCACACACACACACACACACACGCACACACACACACACACACACACACACACACACAGATGCCTCTGTTCTTGATCCTTCTCTTAAATCATAGTAACCAATCCATAGGTATGGAAATAAAATATATATCCTCTTTGCATAATCCCTTTTCGTAATACTCAGTTGCTACTCTTCAAAAATATTTTTTTCTGAAAAAAACTCTTAGATTATGATATATTAAATTTAAAATATCTTATGTGATGTTACCGTAATTGTGGAAAATTTGATATTTCCAGTATCATTTCTGACTTGTTTGTATATGATTATTTCAAGTAAACAAGCACATTATCAGAATGCTATAGTATAGAGTGATAATTTTATCTTACCAACATTTTATCTCTTTTTTCTGATGAGTCAGAATATGCCAATACTCTCCCTCCTATTTTCTTTATATTGAAAGTAATAGAGAAAACTATTCCTTTCTGCTCTCATTTGTTCTTGAGGAATAAACACATAGCCCAAGCTAGGGCAGAACTCTCCTTCAGAGTTTCTGTAATGAAAACTGGCATGCAAGCAGCTTTATTCTATTTGTGACACTTTATCCCTCTAGAACCAAATAGTATAAACTAGCCATTACATCGTCTTGTATTTTTCAGTAGAGCTGATACAAGAGAATGAAACCAAAGCAGAGAAGCTTAGCATGGTAAGGTATGCCTGTGGTCTTTGGGAGGCTGGGGTACATGGACCTCAAGTTCAAGTCCCACATGGAAAATTTAGTCTGACCCTGTTTCATAAAACACATAAAAGTGAATGCAGATACAGCCCAGTATTAGAGATCCCAAAGGCTTCATTTCCAATAATGCACAAGTTACCCATGAAACAAAAACAACATCAAAATCCAAAAAGAAGTAGAGATACAAGGTAAATAGAAATAAACAAACAAAAACAGAACAAATTCAGATTCACTATAAAGCAAAAGTCTTGATGACTTTGAGATTAATGAATTCTGCTTCACCCATCTGAAGTTTGGTTCAGGCATCATTTTAGCTATTTGAACTAGTTTTCTGTCAGTTGACTCAGAATTAGTCTTAGCATATAAATATATATTTCAAAACTGTTATAATATTTTAATATTAAATTATGTTCATTTTCAAAATATTTCCATTGACATTTCTTACCCTCTGGTAGACTACAGTTGTTCAAACTTTGCGATTTCTCAACTCTTTCTTTAATCTTTCCTGAAATACATATGTTTTACACTTTTTATTAGTTTTACATGCTTATAAT
>PVKA01028440.1:0-20285 GCA_004027165.1 Ctenomys sociabilis
AAAAAAAAGACAAAAAAAAATAGAGGGGCTTTTAGGGAAGAGGAAGGGCATGAAAACAGAATTATGATACATTATGCACATACTGGCTAGCCATAAGGACTGTCATATAGTGCAAACATTTAAAAAACATAGGTTAGGCCTCAGACATACAGTCTCCTATTAAATTCGCAGGTATGTATCCATCCTTATGTGTGAAAATTTTTCCTCCACAAAATGGTAAATATAAGGCTATAGCCAGGGGTATAGCTCAGTAGCATAAGTATGTTCCTGACAAGTACAAGGTCTTGAGTTTGATTCCTGGTACCAAAAATAAATAAATAAAAGCCAAAAAAAATCAATATATTGATCTACCCTCTATAGATATGCCTAAAGACAACTACAGACTGAGTTTATTTGCTTTTATGTCTTTTGGTCTTTTTAGAACCAAGAATGAAACTCAGGACTTTACACTTGCCAGTTAGGTGCTGTGCCACTGAGCTACAACATTTACCAAGTTCCAATTTACAAGACTGTGTCAAGAGCCAAGAATCAAAGAAAAAAAATAAATTATTATCACCAAGGGGCCTATAATTTATCCCAGTAATATAATTATTACTACTGAGGGCTGGCAGTGTAGCTCAAAGTACTTTCACAGCATGTTCAAGGCCTTGGGCTCAATCCCCAACAATGGCAAAACAAAATTACACACACACACACACACACTACTACTACTACTACTACTACTACTACTACTATTACTGTCAACTTCTACTTTGAGAAAGTAAATTAAACATCCAGATTACTTGTTCTTTCCATGAACCCAGAAAAATGATAGTAAAGGACCACAAAAATAAAAATCACAAATTAGTGATACAAATAGAAAACAGTATGGCAGATAAAACATTTTAACAATTTCTTGCAAAGACAGGAACTAGCTGATAACACAAATCAAATGATACAATTACAAGATATAGTGGAAATAAATGAGGTTCTAACACAGGAGGCAACAGATTTTAAGGGCAGAATCCTGTAGTTTAAAACCGAATCCCACAGAGGGGCAGAGAAGAAAAAAGAAAAAGATATACTGAGGACCTGCATTTTCCCCAGCTAATAATGGACACTAATCCCAGGGCTTTTGCCCCAAGCTACATGCCAGTCCATTTTTAATTTCTTTGTTTTTGTTTATTTTTGAGACAGTCTTACTAAGTCACTAAATTGCCTAGGCTGGTCTTGAATTTGCAATCCCCCTGCCACAGGCTGCAAAAGTCTGAGATTAGACCTGTGCACCACCACCACACCAGGCTGAGGATCCGAATTAAAGCACAACTGATAAACCCTCCAGCCAAAAGACATAAATTCCAGGATACAGAATTCAAATTCAAAGACCTGGGAAGAATCAGGGAATTTCAGTGCCAAGGTCTCTGTCCTCTGGTATTTGAACTCTGCAAATGGATTAACAGTCACAGCAGAGCTGTCAGATAGCTCAGTGGATTAAAGCACCTGCTCAGGTAGACACTGGGACCAGGGAGCCTGCCGCCAGCCCCCTAGTGGGGCAGGGACACTGAACCAGTAACTGAGACTGGGCGTGGTGGCCCGCACCTGTAATTCCAGTGCTTAGGTCGTTGAAAAAAAAACCAGGAGGATCACTATGAGTCCAATATGTATAGTGAGGCCTTACAGACCCTGTACTAAATATATAAAAAATAAAAAAGTCACAGCAATCTACCCATGATCCCCAAAATAAAGCCTGCCCAAGTGGACAGAACTTTCAGTACACACTACTAGTAGCTCATTCTTAAGTACTGTATGAACAGGTTCAGCAGACAGTCATTTCAAGGACACTCGCAACAGAAGAGAAAGATCATGAAAGCTAGGCATAGTGACACAAACCTGTAATCCTAGCATTCAAGAAGCTGAGATGGGAGTATTGCTGGGAGTTTGGAGCTAGCCTGGGTTGCATGTATGGTGGTGAGTTCAAGGACAGCCCATACCACATAGAAAGATCCTGTCTCAAAAAACCAAAAAAGCCAGGCGTGGTGGCACATGCCTGTAATCCCAGCACTCAGGGGCTGAGGCAGGAGGACTGTTGTGAGTTCGAGACCAGCCTGAGCTATAAAATGAGCTTAAGACCAGCCTGAACTGCATAGAGAGACCCTGTCTCAAAAAGACAAAAAAAAAAAAAAAAAAAGAAGAAAAGATCAAGACAAGGAAAAAACAATCCTTGGAGAAGCTAAATAATTTCACAAACAATTCTTAATTTTTTAAAATGTAACATATGGGGCTAGAATTGTAGCTCAGTGGTACAATACTTGCCTAGCATGCACAAGGCCCTGAGTTCCATCCTAACTACAGAAAAATAAGTAAATTAACAAAAATATAATATGTAACTCAAAAACCAAAGAAAAATATAAATGAGCAAGCTCACTCCCAATCCTGTCTCCCATCCATTTAGTTCCTATCCCTTTCTCTAGGTTTTGGGGTTTTTGTTCTTTGTGTTGTTTTTATTGCACTTCTGGGAAGCTAACCTAGGGTCTCCTGCATAGCACATAGCAATTCTATGAAGCCATATCCCCAAGCCCTTTTACAATCTTTTATTTTTTTTTAAATCAGGATCTCTCTGTATTCTCCAGACAAGTCTCAAATCTAGCCTCAAGTAATTCTCCTGCTTCAGCCTCTTGAGTAATAATCCAATAGATGGGACTACAGTCATATGCCACGTCAAACACTGATTTTTAAATTTACTAAATATTGCTGAATTAATCTTCATAGTGATTGCACTTATTCATAGTGCTACCAATATCTGACTTTCTTTTTCTTTCTGTTCTTACCAACAGTTGTTACAGTATCACTATGCAATTGCTTTTTTATTGTTGTTTTTGGTCTTCTTGAGACAGGGTTTTGTTATGGAATTCAAGCTGGCCTTCAAATCACTTTGTAACCCACATTGTCTTCCAATTTGAGGCAATCCTCCTGACTTAAGCCTATACCCAGTGGCAACTGATTTTTAAAATATAATTTTGTTAATATGATAGGCATGAAAAATTACCAACATGATTGCATATAAATGGGAATTAAACTAATCTCCTTTGCTCTGTCACTTTTTTTTTTTTTACTAGTAAGAGTATTTTTCATGTTTACTGGCTCTTTTGTTTCTTGTCCTATGTGAATTATTTGTTCAAATCATTTTCCTCTTTTTTAAATTTGTTTTCATTCTTGTGAGAGCTTCTTGCATGGTATGCAACTGATCTTCCAATGAACTATATACCCTAGATCCTTTCAGAGTCTCTTTGAGCAAATATATGTTCTCTTTTTCCCTTTCTCCACAAAAAAATGTAACAGTGGCTGGGTGTGGTGGTACATGCCTATAATCTCCGCACTCTGGGAGGTTGGAGGGAGGTACACAAATTCAAGCCCAGTCTAAGCAATTAAGCAATTTAACAAACTCTATAGTCTCAAAAAAATAAAAGGGTGGAACTAGACTTAGCTCAGTGGGAAGGCCCTGAGGTCAATCCTAGTACCACAAAAAAGTATATAGCATATACTGAGTTTTTATTATTTTTACTTGTTAGTATAAGATAAGGTCTTCTAACATTGTCCATGCTACCCATGAACTCCTGGGTGCAAGCAATCATCCTACCTGAGTTTTTCTTGTTTTTGATTTTTTGTTTCTTCAGTACTTGGGGATGGAACTCACAGTGGCTTGTGTGCTCTACCAATGAGCTACATCCCCAGTTCATTAAGCTTTTTATATAGTCATAACATAAGACACTATTTGTCTTTTCCACTACATTGTTTCTTACTTTGTAGCAAACTGCTTACTACTATAAATAATACAGCACATTTTATCATCTATATTTAAATCCCTGAAGTAAAATTGCTGGAACAAAGGAAATTTATTTTTAAACTTTTATTAAAGTAATATTAATACATCCAGAAAAGTGCACATTATACGTTTGTATTTTTATACAATGCTACCAAACTGTCTTCTATGTGCAATTGAACACCACAGAAGGTGATTCCAATTTAAACTCTGATGTACAATGTTTGACATTAACTCTCTATAGCCTTGAAAATAAAAATTGCCTTAAAACATTTTGATCTTTGCTTCCCTGGCAAGCGCAATGGCCTGAGTTCAAACCCTGGTTCTGCCAAAAAGAAAAAAATTGATCTTAACAATTACCAACACACATGTATAATCCTTAGCACTCTGAGAAGCTGAGGCAGGAAGACTACAAATTTAAGACCAGCCTGGAAAATTTAGTAATGTGGAGAACCACCTGAGCAGCTCTCCTATCTCCATTTTGACTGAGCCTAACCCTATTTCCTCCTATTGTTATGTACAGAGCTGGCTAGGACTTCTGTTGGTCCTTCAATTGGCCTTAAGCAATGTATATTAGCCTAGCCCAGGTGCTGGTGATAATCTTTAAAGGTAGCACGCATGTTTCCCTGGTAACCTATACCTGCTGCTCTTGAATGTGAGACACGATGAAGAGCTAATGCTCCCTACCACCACCAGACAGACACACACACACACACACACACACACCCTCCCCCCCCACCCCGCAAAACCGTAGATACTACCTCAATGGCATAACAGTATAATGCAGATTACTCTCTCTGCATATCCTCTCTGCATATGGCAGAGGTAAATGTAAGCCAAGCACCCAGGTCAGCTCACAATAGTCACCTACTTCCCCCAATTCTCAGTCAATCCTCCTCAATCCACTCCCCCACTGAATAAAAACTGGGTGAGGCCCTGGGTGGCTCCCTCAGTTGGGAAAAACCATCTTTGTGGCTGGACTTAGGGCTCCTTGACTCTCCAATGATTAAAAATATATTTTAGTGTCTTTATATTTACCATGGGTTACACTAAAAGTGGTAGATTAAAATTAACTTGATGGGATTCCAATGACGTACCTTTGGGATTACAAATATTGATTTCTTGGACAGAGACAAAGACCAGGAAGTAACTCCTACAAGTAAGACTGAAAAAACAGCTGGGCATGATAGCATGCCTATAATTCCAGCGCTTGGGAAGGCTGAGGCAGGAGGATTATTGAAACAAACAAGGCCAGTCTGAACTACACAGTGACTATGTCTCACTAAGTAAAAATAAAATTTAAAAAATAGGTTATTATGGTTTTCCTCATGATAGTCCATGTGTTCCCCAGAGAACACCTTGATTTTTCCTCTCACTTGGCCCAAGCTCACTTTGCAGAGCCAATTTATCCTTCACTCTTCACTCTTTTTCAAATAAACACTCTCTGTTAAAAATTAAAAAAAATTAAAGGGTTATAGGGATATAAATTATGTTCAATCAATCCTCATCACTACAAAAAAGATATAGATATGTGACATAAATAATGTTAAGGAATATATGCTTAACATATATTCAAATGAATGTCATTAAGTTACTGAATGCTATGTGTCAAGTATTTGCAAACTCTCCTTTTTTGCATTTCACCTCAAGAACCTTGAGGCAAGTAATAGTATTTTCATTTTATAAATGAAGAAATTTAGGTCTCCCAAAAATCACAGAATTTCCAGATAAGGTGCCTCTCCCTGTAGTCTCAGCTACTAAGAAAGCTGAAGCAGGATAAGGGATAGTCTGGAGTTAACCTGAGAAAAAATAGCAAAATCTTGTCTTCTGCCAGGCATGGTGGCCCACATCTACAATCTCAGCTATTGGGAGGCTGAGGCAGGAGCACACTAAATTTAAAGCTAGCCTGGGCAATTTAGTGAGATCATGTTTCAAAATTAAAAAAAAAAATTAAGGCTAAAGATGCTTGGTAGTAAAGTGTGTCTGGGTTTGATCCCTAGCACCAAAAATAGAAAAGAAAGAAAAAGGATAAGTAATTTGACTATGTTAGCACAGCTAACATTTTTTAAAGAAGAAAGCCAAGGGCTGAGACTATAGCTGGGGGAGCCAGTGGCAAGTGGTAGCCTTATGGAACATGCAAGGCCCTGGGATCAATCCTCAGCACAGGGTAAAAAAAAATATAACCTAGGCATCTTACTCCCCAAAACTCAGTTGTAACTATTCCTGATAATGTGCCACAAAACATGAAGTCATATGTACACAAGTATATACAGCCCTGAATTATTCTCTCTCTCTCTCTCTCTCTCTCTCTCTCTCTCTCTCTCTCTCTCTCTCTTTCTCTCTCTCTCTCACACACACACACATACACACACACACACATCATGTTGCTTTGGAATTTATAACCCAAAACTACCTTTTTTTTTACTTTCATGTTCCTGTTTAACTTCAGCAAAACTATTTCTTCAATTAAAGATGACCTTTTTATGTGAAAAAGTTCTGCATCAAAATCTCCAAACTGGGTATGATAGCTAATGCCTATAATCCCAGCACTCAGGAAGCTGAAGCAAGAATGCTGCAAACCTCAGTCCAGCCTAGGCTGAATAGTGAGTTTAAGGTCAATGGGGACTACATAAGCTGAGACTCTGCTTCAAAAACCACCACCAAAAAACCCACTCATGTCCATATTTTTTTTTTTGCTGTACTGGGGATTGAACACAAGCCCTTGAGCTTGCCCGGCAAGTTCTTATGTTTATTGAACCATCTCCCTGGCCCTCTCCTAGTTTTAAAACCAAATTAATGGCCTTACTTTAGTTATGTAATTGAAAACTAAGATGCATCAACCAAATGTGTTAATTTTAATTTCAATTTTTACAAGTAACTAAACTATAAAATAATTTTACATTATTCTTAAATGATCAGGACAATACATAGGTAATTATAGCTGAAGCTACAAATAAAAGTTTATGACATATTTTAGTTAAGACATTGGCTCAAAATATTTGTTTAAATTACAAATCTGAACAATCACAAACAATATCACACACATATGACTACTTTTAAAACATATTTAGTAGGGGCTGGGGATGTGGCTTTTGCCTTGTATGCACAATACCCTGGGTTTGATCCCCATAAAAAACACATAGCGAATTTCTCATTGAATAACAATTATAGACCAAAACTGTTTATTCCCTAATTTTAAACAATGATTCAACACTATATGAACAATCTGCAAACACGGGACCAGGGATTGAACTTAGGCCCTTGTGCATGCCAGGAAAGTGCTTATTTTACTGAGCTATCTCCCCAGTCCCAAAAACTCTTAATTAAAAATACATTATTAATCTTAGCATAGGGGCAGGGGAGATGGCTTAGTTAGAATAAGCACTTCCCTGACAAGTGCAAGGGCCTGAGTTCAATCCCTGGTTCCACCAAAAAAAAAAAAAAAAAAAAAAAAAAAAAAAACCTTAGCATAAGGATTATTTAGTTAAGACATACAGAGTTTTTCTGAATGTAAAAGTCTCATTGACTCATAAGGACTTTTGGAATTTCCCCATACTTCAAATACAATGCATGGCCTTTAAAAGCATATTTAGAAGCCAGGCATAGTGATGCACACCTATAATCCCAGCACTAAAAGAGGCTAAGACAGGAGATTTACAAATTCAAACCCAATCTAGTCAATTTACAATATTCTGTGTCCATATAAAAAGTATATATCTCAGTGGTAAAGTTCCATTCCCACTACCACCAAAAAATGCATTTAGAAAACATGGTAGAAGTTCAAAAGAATGCTTGCCTAGAATGCACAAGGTCCTCAGTTTCATCCCCAGGACCATAAGAAATCCATTTAGAAATATCCCTCCCTCAGCAACTCCCCCAAAAGTGAATGGATAGTACCAAGATAGCTTTATTTAGTACACATTTATAGACTTGTGCATTACATTTTTAAAAACTGCACATCAATCTTTACACAAAAGAATAAGGCTAGATCCTTAACTCATGTCACATATAAAATAAGCTCAAAATGGATCAAAGACCTAAAAATGAGAACCAAAACTATAAACTCTTCAGGAAAAAAATAAGGAGTAAATTGTTGTGACCTTGAAATGGTAACAATTTCTTATAAAACTGAAATCACAAGAAACCAAACCAAACACACAAGGACCTTATCAAATTCCAAAACCCGTGAGCCTTAACACACTTAAAAACAACTCACAGAATGAAATAAACTATTTGTAAATCACATATCTCATTGGGACTAGTATCTAGAATAGTTTTTTAAAACTTTCTTGTAACTCTGCTAGGCATGGTGACACACACCTATCATCCCAGCAGTCAGGAGGCTGAGGCAGGAGGAATGCCGTGTGTATCTCAGACCAGATACAGGAGATAAACACGAGACCTTTTCTACACAAACAAAAGAAACCCAAAAACACTTTGAAATCAATAAAAAGACAATCAAATAAAAATTACCAAATTAAATAGACATTTTTCCAAAGAAATGTAAACAGCCAACAAACACAAGATGCCCAATATCATTATTCATCAGGGAAATGCAAATCAAAAACTCAATACAACCAGGATTCCCATTTTTTAAAAAAGCAAGCAAGCAACAAGTGCTAATGAAGATATACAGAAATTCTCATATGTTGCCAGTAGAAATGAAAAATAGAACAGCCATGATGAAAAGCAGCTTGGTGGTTCCTCAGCAAGTTAAACATATGAGTATTGCATGACCCAGAAATTACACTTCTGGGTACCCAAAATATTTAAACAGGTGTTCCAATAAAAACTTGCACATGAATATTCATAGTACTAATACTAAAATTGGGTCAGCCAGATAGCTTCTTACATTAAAGCACCTGCTTAGGCAGATGCAGGGACCAGGTTCCATTCATGGTATGTCATGCTGGCCCCACCTCCCAGGCTCACTGAGACACAATTGAGACTGGTGTGGTGGCATGTGCCTGTAATCCCAGCACTCTGGAGGCTGAAAACATCACTATGAGTCTAAACTGCATAGTGAGACACTGTAGACCCTGTACTAAATACAGGGGCTGGGGAGATAGCTCAGTAGAACAAGCACTTGTCTGGCAAGTGCAAGGGCCTGAGTTCAATTCCCAGTTCCACCAAAAAATAAATACTCAAAAAAACTTAAAGATGGAAAAACCCCCAAATACATGCATAAACAAAATGTGGCATACCAATACAATGGAATATTATTCAACTATAAGAGAGAATCAATCACATACCAATATATGTCTCAACATGATACACTGCAAAAACATGCTAAGAAAGAATTTGGACATAATAGATTATCTACAACTTATATCCACTTATTAAATAAATTTGTCAGAAAAGGCAAGTCTCTAAGAAACAGCAGAGCAGAGGCTAAAGGGAAGGGAAAATGAGACAGGTCTGCTTACTGGGTTTGGAATTTCCCTTGGGGTTATGAAAACATTTTGGAAATAGTGGTGCTAGCTGCACAATACCATAGTTACTTAATGCCACTGAAATGCGTACTTTGAAATGGCTCAAATAGTAAATCTGCTAAGTGAAGTTTCTCCTGAGTTTTTCTTTTGCTTTTTGAGATATATGTAATCCAGACTAGTTTCTAATTCGGTCCTCCTTCCTCAAATTCCCCAGTGCTAGATTACAATCAGACATGACCACACCTGGTTTATTATAAATTTCTAAGTTACAATACTAAACCACAGACAACAATGTACTTCATTTCTTTTAAGATTGGCTTGATGGGGGGATCTTTTTTTTTGTCTGAGTCTGGATCTCACTATATAATCCAGGTTAGCCTTGAATTCTTGGCAATACTCCTGCCTCAACATCCATAGTGCTGAAATTATAGGCATGTGTGATTAAAGACTTTTTCAAAAAGAGATGGAAAAGCTAAAGATGTAGGTCAGTGGTAGAACCTCTACAAACTACTATGCCTGAGGCCCTGTGTTCAATCCCTAGGACTGAAAAGAGGAAAAAAAAAGTTTAGGGTCTTCCCACTGAGCCACATCACACACTGTCTTAAGTAATGGTCTCACTAAATTGCCCAAGGAAGCCTCCAACTTACAATCCTCCTATCTCAGTCTTCTAGAAGAGTGGAATTACACATATGTATCATCACATCCAATTTTAATTCCACTTTTACGATTTAGGGAATTTCTGAATAAACGTCATTGTAAATGACCTTTAGTCATCAAATATCACTTAACGGCATTGTAAATTTTATATCTCAAAAAAATGGAAAAACACACTCCTTTGAAAGAATTCTAAACCTAGGGGTGGTGACACAAACTATAATCTAGCACTCTGGCAGGCTGAGGCAGGAGGATCATGAGTCTGAGCCCACAATGGGCAACTTAGTGATTTAGCAAGACCCTGTCTCAAAATAAATATTTTTAAAAAGGGCTGGGGATATAGGTCAGTGTGAAGCCCCAGAGTTCAATCCCTAAAGACAGACAGAAAGAAAGAGGGCCAGGGATAGAGCTCAGTGGCCTAAGAGCCTGTCTGGTAAGTGCAAGATCCCAGTACCACAAAAAAGAAAGAATGAAAGGGGAAAAAAGGAAAGAAAAGGAAGACAGACATGATGGTTTGCGCCTGTAATTCCAGAATTTGGGAGGCTGAAAACAGGAGTCTGATCTGTGTATTGAAACGCTGTACTAAAAAGAAAAGAAGCACAAAAAGACCAGGGGATGGGGAGGGGAGGGATATGAGGGAAGGGGAAGGGGGAGGAGAATATGAATTCTGGCCTTTGTCCAAGAGACACAATCAAATAGACTGGCTGGGCAGGGTGGTGCACACCTGTAGTACTCAGGAGGCTCAGGCAGGAGAATCATTGCCAGTTCGAGCCCAGCCTGGGTTACAAAGTGAATTCAAGGCTAACCTGAATTGCATAGTGAAAAACCTATCTCAAAAAGAAAAAAATAAAAAACAAAAAAACAAAAAAAGTTAATCATCATCATCATCATCATCATCATCATCATCATCATCATGAGGTATACCTGATCTGCTTGCAATAAGACGATACAAAAAGGAAGGATAAACCGGGTGTGGTGGCGCATGCCTGTAATCCCAGCACTCAGGAGGCTGAAGCAGGAGGACTGTTGTGAGTTCGAGACCAGCCTGAGCTACAAAGTGAGTTTGAGGCCAGCCTGAACTGCACAGTGAGACCCTACCTCAAAAAAAGACAAAAAAAGGAAGGATAGTGGTATCTTTTCTTATACATAATCCCACCTACCACCACTATATTTATGCAAAAATTTAAGTCCTTTGAGACTAATGATTTTAATTCAATTACCAGACTAGAAATCTACTAGTAATATACAGCTCTCATTTTATTTCTACTATAGTCCTTTAACAGTCATTGGCTTTATTATTTATTTGCTAAGCAATGGACAACTTAATGAAAACAAAACTGCTCTACTTTATGGAAGAAGATTTAGTCAATACTATAGAAATCTAATTTCTAAAACATCGCTGAATGATATCAATAAATGTAGACTTTTGATATGAAGATTAACATTGGTCTAAAAGCCAGGACCCCAAGTTCTACCAGTAAAGCATGTCTTGTTTTCCTGAGCTCTTTCTCTTTCAACAATTAAGAAAATACCTTTCCTGTTGGCCTCTCAACAGAAGTCCAGTAAATAAGATTACACACTAAGTGCGGGAATTCTAAAGAGGTAAGGTACATATTACTTAGTTGAGAGGAGGATGCCAGCCAAACTAAGGGGGAATAGGAAAGGTTTTCAAGAATTTATGAGCCAGGCATGGTGATGCACCCCTGCTATCTCAACACTCAGGGGGCTTATAAGGCAGGAACATTGCTGAGTTCAAGGCCAGCCTCAGCTACACAGTGAGTTCAAGGCCAGCCTGGACTATACAGGGAGACACTGGAGAGAGGAGAGAGAGACAAGAAAGGCGAGAGAGAGAGAGAGAGAGAGAGAGAGAGAGAGAGAGAGAGAGAGAGAGAGAGAGAAGGCAGTGACAGGAGAGAGGAGAGAAGAGAGGAGAGAGAAGAGAAGGGAGAGGGAAAAGAAGAGCAGGAGGGAAAGGGAGGAAGAGAGAGGGAGAGAGAGGGACAAGGAGAGAGAGGGAGAGAGGGAGGAAAGGGGAGAGGGAGAGACAGAGACAATTTTTTAAGGCACAGATAGACCTAGACCTTCACCCCAGCCTTAATTTAAGATTCCAGACTTATCTCATTCCACTCTCCAAATATACCATGCTTACATTTTCTATCCTCATCTAATTCAAAATTAGAACACGTAACCTGCCTATAGGTAGCTTTTCTTTCTCTCTTTTTCTGTCTATCCGAGTCTCTCTCTCCACACACTGGATATCCACAATCTGACACAATAGAAGCACAGTATAAACTTTTGTATTCAAACTATGAGCAGCCATAAAAAGATTACATTCTTTTCAATATCTAAACAGAATACAAAAATGCTCTGAAACTTGCAACATTTCTAAAAGAACTCAATACAGGTCAGTAAAATTTGTAAAACAATAATCACGAAAAGTTAGAAATCTGTAACAATAAATCTAGAACATAATAAAACTATTACAAAACATCCTTACCAGAAACGATGTATTCAGAGAACAAAATGTCCAAGTTATCTGTAGTAATATAAATTCACACCAAAATGAAAGTGTCAATTTTCAAATGAAATAAATTCAAAAGGACCAAAAGATCACGTATATTTAAGCACTCAAAATCAGCTTTAGTACATTTTAGCTGTACTTTAATGCAAGGTATCTTTTCTTTGAATTGTCGAATTTAAACAATTTTTAAATTCGTTAATCTAAAGGATAGAGATTTCGAGAAAACACCTGTGGCTCTGTGTCATATACTAAGACTTCGTCAAAGGTTTTCTTGGTATTCAAACTTACAATAAAAAATATGTAAGAAAGCCTCCAAAATTAAGGTGCAAACATTATTAATCAGATTTTCACGAAAGGCTAGTCATATAATTGCCTCACCAGTAACTCTTAAAATAGGCTGTACTACTTGCATCTGTTATAAGGTTCAGACTCATTTTAACATCTTTCAACTCCAGAGATACAGAGATACACACGTGCAGGACTTCCACTCACATCCTACTACACAAATGTTTCACCATTCTCTAGTCAAACAATCTTTTTCCATACAACGAAGCCATCTCACTTTCATACAAGCCCGATCGTGCTGTCTCCTGGCATCCCCAACATGTCAGTCACACAATACACAACATCCCTTCCCAAATAACACCTCTCAATCCCCTCTTGAACCTAACACATTTACAAAACCAGACTGCAATATTCACTGTGATCCAGTCGACACACACATCACACATCATCTGAACCTAAAAATTAAATCCACTCTTTCCCCTACCCAATTTCCATCCATATAAACACTGAAACCTTACTCAACTTCCCACATCTGAAGCGATCTTCTCTTTCAGTAGCCTCAATCTCACTTAAAGATTACTCAGTCCTTTGTCAGCTGTCTCCCGGTCTTCCTCTGGTATCCTTTTCGCCTTCCTCGTCCCCGGTCTTCCATCTACTCCCAAAGTTGCCTCCCACCCCGACAAAAAACAAAAAGGAAAAAATGCATCTTAACCTCAAAATCTACCTTTTACACTTTCTGCCTCTTAATTTTCCTATCTAATCCGCTACTTTGATAACAGCTCCGATAACCCCAAATATCCCAGTCCAGATTCCTCCGGTACCTACTGATGATGGCACTCACCTGGCCTCGGTCAAGCTAGCCCCCACTAGGACACTTACTCAAAACAGACTCTTGGCCGCAGCCTTCTCCCTCCATTCATCCCAGGGCCATTCATCTCTCAGCCTGATATCAGACACGCCCCCCGGGCCTCCTCCCTTTCTCCCAACGTCCCAACCCGCCCGGGACCCTCCCCAGACTAGAGAATTTCAAAAAGAGAGACTGACTTTTTGCTCGTTCGTCGCCCTCTCTCAAACCTCCCCCCCTCCCACCACCACCACCACGAGTCACATCGTAGAACAGAGACATACACACACAAACACACCGCCTCCTCCTCAATCGCCTCCTCCGATGCTTCTTACTCCCCTCCTCGACGTCGCGGCTCTGCTCCGTGTCGTGTGCGCGTGCGCGTGCACGCGCGCGTCTCCCCGCGAGCCCACCCGGCCAGCTACAGCGGGTAGGTAAAGAGCGGGCGGGGTTAGAGGAGCAGGGTAAGAACCCAAGCTCGCGCTCGCTCGGAGTGAGCTGACCCAGCGCACGCGTACTCCAGCCAGGGAATTCAGATGGGCACTAGAGAGGGGCGCAGGGGGCGGGGAAGGGAGGGGAGAAAACAAGAGGGGGAGGGGCAGGGAACGCCAGCGGAGCAGCCCTAACTCGGAGCAACCCCTATCGCAAAGAGGTGTCCAGTAGCTAGCCAACTAGAACGTGCGCACGCCTCCCCCGCTTTCTACAGCGCAGCGGGAGAGAGGGATGCGCGTCGAGGAGAAAGGCTTCTCTCCAAAAAGAAAATTTCAGTTAGGAGCCACACGTAACATCTGTGTATTCTAAATCTCTCTTTCTCTTCACGTTGCTTTACTGTCCCTCAAAAAAGAGACATACAAACAAACAAACAAGAAAGTCCAAGCACACACTACTTCCTTGCCGAGAAGCGCCCACTCTTAATTCTCGGTAAGCCATTCAATGTGGTAGCTCTGTAGAGATGTGGTACCCGCCAGCACCTTTTCACCCGCCACACCAGCTCCCTTTTCTCTACTCCCGGTTTTTCTCGCGAGACTCCTACCTGCGGGCTTTGGGATTAAAAATCGAAGCACTGATTTACAAATACCGGTCTCTTGGTTACGTTGCGAGGGCAACAGCCACTGCACGGCCCCCCCCCTCCCAGAATTGCAGTGCGCGCGCGCGGGGGCTGGGCAACAACCAAAAGCGGGGATGCGAAAGGAAAGCTATGAAACGGAATTTTGACGGCCTGTAACCGTTAGGCCAGGGCACGTGCCCTGCGCCTCACAGGCGAGTGCATTGTATCCTGGGAATTGTAGTTTTTACTTTCACCTTCAGTCTTCCACTCTCAGCGTTACTTAGGCCTGTGACCGGAGAAGGAGTACTGACGCCATTTTGCAGGGAACAATGGCCCTGGGCTCTGGCGACGGCGGGTGGGGGAGGGAGCAATGTTTTAAGGGTTTGGTTAACCTCCCTTGGCCCCTCGGTGCCATAGCAACCACTTCAGAACATGGCTCCACCCCCTCATTGCTCTGTTGGGTTCCAGGACTGTGCGCATGCGAAAAGGCCTTCTTCCCCTGTAGTTGGCCCTCTTAGTCAGCTGCTGTCCATCTACCTGAAAACTCCCAGGTCCTCTTGCGGGTAGTGAATGCTGTCTTCATTGAGCTTTCCGCTACGCGTTAACCTCAACTCAGTGACTGAATTTAAAAATCGCTTTTTGTGCTTCATTGAGGTGCAATGCAGAATTGTTTCTGCAATTCATCTATCATGGTTTGACAGAGGAGGAAACAAGTTTAGGAAAGAAAATGGACATGACTTATTCAAGTTCACAGAACTATGTACAGAGGAATTAAAACCTAATCCTAGGTGTTCTTTGTCCGGAGCTCAAGCATTTTTCAGTCACACAGGATACATCCCGTGTCCTAGCACCTGAATAAAAACTCCCTATTCTTCTCCAAAGCCCCTTAGAGTTTAGTAGGATGCATTGAGGGTAGCAGGCTAGGTGGAAAATACCAGGCTATTTTTTTCAAGGATCCAGCCTCAGGGGCCTATCACTGGGCTAAATCAACTCTTCCTCTGCAAACCCTTTTTTTTCTTTTCCTCATGTAGATCCCAACAATTTTCCAGAGCTTTAAAGAGACACTGTCAGGCATAGTTGTGCAGACCCATAATCCCGGCATTTGAGAGGCTAAAACTGAAGGATCAACACAAATTCAAGGCCAGTATGGGCTACACAGTGACTTCAAAACTAGCCTGAACTACATACTAAGACCCTAACTGAAAAAAACAAAACAACAGCCCTCTCAACTTTAACAGTGGCTTCTAAGGTCCAAATGAAATGTAAAAATAAGAGACCTAGGGCCAGGGAGATGGCTCAGTGGAGTAAGTGCTTCCCTGGCAAATTCAAGGGCCTGAATTCAATTCCCAGTTCCTCCAAAAAACAATAAAGACAAATAAATAGCAGCTGGGTGTGGTGGCGCATGACTGTAATCCCAGCACTCAGGAGGCTGAGGCAGGAAGGAGGATTGTTGTGAGTTCGAGACCAGCCTGAGCTACAAAGTGAGCTTAAGGCTAGCCTTAACTGCATAGTGAGACCCTGTCTCAAAAAGACTAAATAAATAAATAAGTGACTTTTCAAACCCCAGCACCACAAAAAAACAAAAAGATGGAAGGCCTGACCATTTCTGCCCTTTTCCTCTTCAAGATCACTTATTAATCCGAATGTTGCTAGAACATGTCAGAAAACCAGACCATGGCCTAAAATAAATTCAAACCCCAATCTTACAGTTTTTTTATCTTTTTTTTTTTTTTTTTTGAGACAGGGTCTCACTATGCCTGGCCATAGCTCACTTTGTAGCTCAGGCTGATCTCGAACTCATAACAATCCTCCTGCCTCAGCCTCCCAAGTGCTGGGATTACAGGCCTGCGCCACCATGCCTGGCTCAATCTTACAGTTTTCATAAGGTACAGTGTGAGATTCAGCCACTATACCTGTGGAGGTCTTCCTTGCAAATTTGAAAGAAAAAAAGGTTTGATTTCTCCAGATAATACCAGCACTGTACTAAGTCTGTATTCCCAATTAGCTAAAATAGGTGGGGTTTCTCAAATAACTCTTTCCTCACACCCCTGAAGACAGTCTTTTCCTGTTTAATTATTCGACCCCCTCCCCTCAGTGGGAGCCATCTCCCTCCTCTGTTGAATTATTGACTAGTGTGGGGAAAACACCTCGAAGAGTAGCCAAACTACCACAGGGACAGTTTCAAATCTTAGCAAGTTATTCCAAATCTTTGTAGAATTTGACTCATGTGAAATTGTAACTAGAAGATTGTGGCGATAGTTTCTATTTCTAAGGGATCACATACTCCTATCACTGCTGTGCACATCCACTTTTTTTTTTTTTTTTCAGAACCGGGGATTGAACTCAGGCCCTTGCACTTGCCAGGGAAGCACTTATTCCACTGAGCCATCTCCCCAGCCCTGCACATCCACTTTTACAAAACAGAAAACCCAACTCAATTGTGGCCCTGTCTCTTTACCTTTGTCTCTGAGCCTCACAATGTAATCAACACTGAACAAGACTTGAAAATGTTAGCCGTTCAACCTGTTCACATGTGAACTCTTCCAAGCACATCTTCTTTAACAGGCAAACATTGGTTCAATAACTATTATGTAGTGTGACTTTTATGAGCTTTAGAAATTTGAAAACCAAACATGTATGTTCCCATCTCAAGACAGGTTCCTCTCAATTTAAACCTCATACTTAGCCGGGCGTGGTGGCGCATGCCTGTAATTCCAGCACTCAGGAGGCTGAGGAAGGAGGATTGTTGTGAGTTCGAGACAAGCCTGAGCTACAAAATGACCTTAAGGCCAGCCTGAACTGCATAGTGAGGCCCTGTCTCAAAAAGACAAAAAAATAAACCTCATACTGATATATGTGCTCCTCTGTCTGAGACAACCTAGACCAGAACTGTAGACAAATGTCAATGTAGACAAAAAGGGAATGGACAAATACACCTAATCATCAATGTATGTTAGGGAACATTCGTTTCCTATCCATTGGTTTGCACTGTCTCTCAAGTGATGTTTTTTTTTTTCTTCTTTTCTTTTCTTTTTTTCGTTTTTGAAACAGGTTTTGTAACACATTCCAGTCTAGCTTTACATCTACTATGTAGTCCAGGCTCATCTCAAATTTATGGCAGTCCTCTTGCCTCAGCCTCCATGTGCTAGAATTACAGGCTTGTGCCACCAAGCCCAGCTTCAACTGACATTTGTGATATTCCTATTCATCAAACAGGAAAAAATTGACTTATATTAATCACTTTTGATTTGGCCTTATATTGTCCCAGAAAAACATCCTTTCAATAATCTAATTTATCTTTTTTGAGATTCTGGTGCCAAGATATCACAGAAGCTTTTGCTACAATCATTTTAGATCCCACCATTCCACAAGTATAGAAGCCTGAAATTAAGACCCTCCTAGCTGTTTGTCTCCTTTCTGCCACACAGGATAGGGGTTATTCTGTCAACAAGATGGAGCTGTGATGAACCTCAGTGTTTACAGTAAGCTGACTACTACAGCAATGGGTAAAGAGTTGACTTTTTCTGAAGCTCAATTTCTGACTCTGTGCCCTCTGACATATCAACTTATTGGGAGAACAGTATCAATCATTTTTTAAAATTTTTATTTATTTGTTTGTTTATTTATTATAGGGCCTTACTACACAATTCAGACTTGTATTGTTCCTACTATCTCAGCCTCCTCAGTGTTTGGATTACAGGATTACACCACCATGCCTCCAGGCCAGCAGGGCACACACAAAGTTCCAGGTCCAGCCCCACATATGATACTAAGGATCAAACCCAGGTCCTTGTGCTTCCCACGTAGGAGCTTAGACCACTGAGCTATCTCCCCAGCCTATATCAATCATTGTTAATATTCACTACCTTTAGCCTACGTGATACCACAGCTTGAGGATTTTAGGAGGTACCTAGGTGTGGATATGGAAACTGAGAATACAATAAAGGTATCTGCTTCTAATTTCTTAGATTATAGCAATTGTTGCTGAGCTTTCTGCCCAAATGAGTCCTTTCAGGTGTTCTAGGATCTAGTCCAAAGTTTCTGACATACTTGAGGCACAGAATTATTTGTCAAGGCAACATATTGGTTTGTGCAGCATGACATTCCCCATAGTCCTTCCACTTTTTTTTTTTTTTTTTTTTTGTCTTTTTGAGACAGGGTCTCACTATGCAGTTCAGGCTGGCCTTAAGCTCACTTTGTAGCTCAAGCTGGTCTTGAACTCATAACAATCTTCCTGCCTCAGCCTCCCGAGTGCTGGGATTACAGGCCTGCGCCACCACGCCCAGCTAAATTTATTTATTTATTACAGTGTCTCGCCACACATCACGGACTCTTTTTTTTTTTTTTTTGCGGGGGGGCGGGATCAGCTCAGCCCGCCCTGGGGGAGGGGCTGGCACGGCATGTGGTGCTAGGGATGGAACCGCGGTCCCTGAGAGCTCGCCAAAGCCGGCCCTTTAGACTACTGAGCTATCTTGCCAGCCCCTCGGTCCTTCCACTTTTGAGTTTTCCCAACAACCAAGTATTGCTCTGGGAATCTGAGCCCAGTTTACACTCTGAACTCCCACAGAGTACTCTCTGCTCTCTCCCTACATCCACCAAGGAAAAGAGTGAAACAGAATAACTTTATTTCTTTCTTTTGGTGCTAGGGATTGAGCCCAGGGCCTTGCTAATGCTAGGTGAGCACTGTATCACTGAGACACATCCCAGATATATTTTCTAATTTTAAGAGAGGGAAAGATGCAAGATAGCCAAGTTGCAATCCTCCTGCCTCAGCCTTCCCCCTGCGTAGCCAGGATTACAGTCATGTCCTACTATACTGATCAAAAGAATATTTCTTCTTTCCTCTAGTTTTCTGGGTAAGATACTTGATCTCTGCCCCTGTACCAAATTTCTCTTACTTTATAGGCTTATGCTTTTAGAACACAAAAGGTAAAAAGACTCACAAATTATTTGTATGCTGCCTTGCCTCTTCTCTTTCCTAAGATATACCACAAAACTGACTACACAAGGGGGGGGAGGGAGTAGAGAAAATATAGGAAAGGAAAACATCCATTTATAACCCAAAATAATATTAAGCCACAACCTCCCTTTACTACATTTTAACAAGCAAAGAAAATATATTTTCAGGTATCCTCTACTCAACGAGTAACTCACCAGGTTTGCTTAGCTGGGAGATTTTTTTTTCTCAAGGCAAGCCTTGGCTTGGGTGGAATTACTTGCATGGATCATCTAGGAGTTATTAATGTCCTCCCAAAAGCCCTTCCTTCCTCCTAGAACATGTTAAGTATCCCCTGAGTAAGGATCAGTATTACCTACCTGAGAGGTAATCAGGTCTATTTAGTTTAGTAACTTAGAAACACTCTCCACCTTGTAGACTAGTAGTACAATTTCTCTAACCTTGCTATGGAATCTAGTTAACTATTTCTTATTTTTAGAACCAGGGATTGAACTCAGGACCTTGTACTTGCCAGGCAAGCACTTATTCTACTGAGCTATCTCCCCAGCCCTTAGTCACCTATTTCTAGACATGTCTTTGCACATGTACCCAGAGCCTATATGTAGAGGCAAATTGCCTTGGCAACTGACACTTTGAGAGCCTACAAATGAGTAAATTCATACTGATTCTCTAAAACTTCCCAAGTGTTCAGAATATAAACTCCTCTAAAAAGTCCCCAACTCTTTTAAATATGGGGTATTACATC
>PVKA01028441.1:0-22500 GCA_004027165.1 Ctenomys sociabilis
CACACATCCTGATTTTTTCTTTCTACAACCCTTCCTTTGTCTACACCTGTCAAAAGTGGGCACTCCATTGACATTCAACTACCTTAGGTTCTTGAACTCGACACCACAATCCAACACAGTCCAGCATTCTGCAACCATAGGGAGTTATTCAAAGAAATTGTCGACCATAGCCATTTACAGCTCAGCTTAATATTATGGGATCACGATGTATACTTCAATTTTATACTTTTATACTTTTCTGCTGGATGGTTAAGACCTAGGTAGATCAAAACTTATATACCAACACATGTACTTTATATTTCCTATGTGGTCATTGAAGTCTTCTCAGGGTTTATCTTGTAGTCCTGTACATTATTCTGTAATTCCTTTGTCTGTGTCATCCATGTGGATGAGTCACGGCCAATGCTTGACCAGATTGCTCTCTGTGAGAGCCTGAGAGAAAGTTTTCTCTTCATGTGACTCTCCCCAGGCACACTATAGAACCTCGATCTCTTTCCTCTGTGGCTCCACAATCTCCTTGCTCAGAAAATTTGGAGCTCACCTGAGTCTCATGATATTGCAGTACAGGTTCTCCTATGTCCTGAGTCTTCGCTGACCTTGAAAGGCTAGGTCCAAAATGTTGGCTGGCCTTGTGGCTCTTCTATTTCTCCAACTCTGACTTGTGATCTTAGGTTGTTACCCATCCAGAAGAAAAGCTGATTAGTGTCCTGTAGCATATTTCATTCACTTTGCCTTATCTGACTCAATTGACAGTTCTATTTTTAGTTTTTAATGGAATCTCTGGAGTCTATTCATTATTGGATATAATATTTTGCATTCTAATCAATAATGCAACAGAGCTTGCCTTCATATCTCAACTAACATTTATTAGTTATAAATTTTTATATCAGTCTTTCAAACTGGAGTGAGATGGAATTTCATTATGGTTTTGATCTACATTTCTCCTGCAATTAGCTATATGGATGCTATTTTTTCATACACTTAACTCCATATCAAAATAGCTTAAAATGTGTTAAAATATAGATTTTTAAGCTGCACATATACTTAACTAGAACTCAACAAAAATTCCAGTTCATATCGATTGTTTACAGTATCAAAATGATACTTATATACTGATAAATAAAAAGTAATTAATGACATGCATTGCTATTTAATCAATAATATATTACCATTGATAAGCTGTAAAGCACAAATATAAATTAGTACTTTTCAATTATCCACTAATAATATTACAGATATTTTGCAGTTATAAATTTTATTTAAACAAAACTACGTATTCCTGAAATTTATCATATTCTTCTATTTATATAGTTTAGTATTATGGTTTTAACTAAAACTACTGAGATAATATTTTATCCCAGAAACGACAATTATAAACAAATTAAAATACCTCACAGAATCAAAAAGCTGAGTTCGAGACCAGCCTGAGCTACAAAATGAGCTTAAGGACAGCCTGAACTGCATAGTGAGACCCTGTCTCAAAAAGACAAAAAAAAAAAAAAAAAAAAAAAAAAAAAAAAAAAAAAAAAAAAAAAAAAAAAAAAAAAAAAAAAAAAAAAAAAAAAAAAAAAAAAAAAAAAAAAAAAGAAAAAAAAAAAAGAAAGAAAGATATAATAGAAAAGTATTTGAATCGTTTGTTTAAATCTTAGGAAAGGACCAGTGAGACAGCTCAGCAGAATAAGAGCTAGCCTGGCAAGCACAGGGTCCTGAGTTCAATCCTCAGTGCCACAAAAAAATCTTATGAAAAATAGAATAAATGATAGAATATTAAGCAGAAAGTGAATTTGAAGCTACAACTTCCAGAAGAATATGTGACAGACAAATTCCTAATGAAACAATGCCATAATTTTCTCCAAATTGGTCTTGAAATATCACTCTGTGGATACATACTAAACTATTCACATCCCCTAATGGGGATACAGCCGACATGATCACAGACATTTATAATATGCTTTTAATAGGATGTTCATTTGTTCTTATAGAGAGCTTACTTTCCTGACACCTAAGCAAGTGTCTCTCTTATAGGAACCTAGTTTATAGTGGATCATACACTTATGGGAGCAATGTTAGATCTAAATATGTTAGACATGTGAGACATAACAGAGGCAATACACCAAAAGTATGTAAAATAACAGAAAATATTTATTCTTCCATTCAAAAGATAAGAGTAGTGCTGGAAATAGTTATCGACCAGTGAGAGAGAGAGAGAGAAAGAGAGAGGGAGAGAGGGAGAGAGAGAGTTTAATAGGTATAATATTTATTTGCAATATTTATTGATGTCACTCTTTACTCAGTAGATTACTTATATTTGTATAATTATATGTTAAGATGTGTATTATCTCTATTATTTAAATTTCAACTGGTTTTTGTCTTTGAAACCAAAATATATCATTGTGGGTAAGTGCATTGTGGAAGCTACTTTTTGAAACACTGTCAGACCCTTACCAGTCATAGCCCAGGCCTAGCAAATAAATGAGACCTTCCACTTGCTCACCCACTGCTCAGAACCATTTGCAACTAGAGCCCAGGCCTGGCATGTGAAGAAGACCTTGCACCTGCTCACCCAATCCCCGGTTCCCTTTCCAGCAAGTTCCCTAACCCAGTACTTATGCAGGACCGTGTGTGCACTCATAGTAACCTCCACTGGCAAATAGGCCTGGTGTAGAGCCCAGTGACAGAACACCCTCCAGAGAGGCTATGGGCCAGACCCACCGAGCTAATCCAGGAGCTGAATAGTGTATCACTTCAATGGTCTACAGTAGGAAGTAGCATAGCACAGCAGCCAGACCCAAACCAGATACTTCTGGATGACTTTGAACTTGGAAGGTATGGACCCTGTAACCTGAGACATTTTGCTAGACCCTGATCTCTGAGACCATTCTTTGTCTTTCTCTGTTGATCAAGAGAGGGTACAACATACAAAAGAGGTGAACTAATCTTTCTGGAAGATACCATGTACATCAAGTGAGGTGATCACACAGAAGACAGGGGAACTAAATTAAATGCAAATTCCCAATTTAATATGTGGTTAGCTACACAGACATAATGTTTGCTCTTATGGACTAAAATATAAACTCATTAGTTACAAAAGTTTGGAAGTGCTAAATATTACTACCCATTATTACTGTTCCTAATTGTGCTTCTTTAAATGCAAAACTGTAACTGCCATAACTACGTGATCTCTTTTAGATAAGAAAATTGGTAGGTGCTAAGATAATAAATGCACCAAAGCTCGGCACCAAACGCCAAAGGATAGTGCTATACAAGATGACAAAGAGAAGGAGTAAAATGCATTCTCAGGCCCCAAGGCCACTCCAAACAAATGCAGGAGACACCATCATAAAATAAATTGAAAAGCACACACCTGAACTGTCTGAAATAATAGCGTCTGAAATAAAGAAACGACTTCAGAAATGTACAGAGGAAATCAGATCAGAAATAATCTCTGAAGTAAAAAAAAAGAAATGATAACTATAATGAAAGAATTACTCATTGTTCTAAAAAAGTCACTGATAAAAATAGAGGAGAGGAGCCAGGGAGATGGCTTAGTAGAATAAGCACTTATCTGGCAAGTGCAAGACCTGAGTTTCTGAGGACAAAAAAAAGAGGAGACTAGAAAAATGATGGAAGGCCAGGGATGCACCTCAGAAGTTTAAGTGCCTGCTTGAAAAGCACAAGGTCCTGAGTTTGATCCCTGGTACCATCAAAAAAGAAAGAAACAAAAATTATGGAGTCCTTCAATGAGCAACATGGGAAAGAAATAGATTGCATGAAGCAGAGTCAAAGAGATATACAGGAACTTAAAATCTCTATCACAACCCTGAAAAACCATTTGAGTGAAAGTGAAGATAGAGTTTCAGATCTTGAAGGTACCATTGCACCTAGTGAAGAGGTAAGAATGTATCTAAGATACAGGAAAAAATAATTTATCACTTCAAGATGGTGCCAAAATAAACAATGTGAGACTAATAGGTATCACTGAGAAAGGAGTCAATGCAAATGATATAAAAAGAATATGGACAGAAGTAATAGCAGAAAACTTCCCAAATATGAGGAAACAATCTGACATTGAGGTAACCAAAGCATACAGAACTCCAAATAACTTCAACCCAATTAAAACCACACCCAGACATATAACATTTAAGATCCCAGAAATTCAGTATATGAACAATATATTAAAAAGCCCCTAGAGAAAATAAACGGATTGCATTTAAAGGAAACCCATCAGAATAATGGCAGATTTCTCTCCACAACCTATCTATAAAGTCAAGAAAAGTGTGTTGCAAAGTACTTCAATTCTCCAAAAAAGCAAATTCCAGCCCAGATTGTCTTGGCAAAACTGTTTCAAGTTTGAAATACAGCGTCTGAAATAATGGCATCTGAAATAATAGTGTCTGAAAGGAAGGAACAACTAAAAAAGAACAACTAAAGGATTTCATGATGACAAAGCCACGTGTGCACAGGCTACTAAAAGATTTTCTGGAGATAGACAAAAATTCATAGAGCCCTATAAAACAGAACAGAATCACCCACCAAAAGGGCAAACAATTAAACACAGGAAAAAAGGTGTATACAACAGCAAGTAAATAACATGTCAATACATCTCAGATATACCCATCAAAGTAAATGGACTCAATTCTCCAATTAAAAGAAAATACTGGCACAGTGGATCAAGAAGCAAAATCCAACAACATGCTGCATAGAAGAAACACAATTAACTTGTAAAAAATTTACAGGCTGAAAGTCAAAGGATGGAAAAGAATACTACAAGCCCCAGCACCTCAGAATAAAACCAGGGGTAGCAATCCTGATCTCAGACAGTCTCAACTTCAAACCAAGAATGATCAAATGAAATGAAGGCCACTATGTACTGATTAAGGGAAAAATTCAAAAGGAGGAGGTTACACTCATAAATATGTATGCACCAAACACAGGGGCACTCAACTATATAAGAAATCTTTTTTTAAGAATCCAATTAAAATATTTATTTTCTCTACACCTTCACATTTTTATATGTCACATGCAAATTTAACCTTACCAAATGTGATATATTTCTTATCCGTTTTCTGAACCTCTGTGACTAACAATGCTAAAATCATCTGTCCAATTATTTGTATTAACAGTTGAACCTGATTTGTAGCATGGTTACTCAACAATAGAGATCATTTCTTCACAAGATTTAACCTTTTGAGAACACTTCAACTTATGAAAATTCGCATCTTATTTAGATACTATCAAAAAGTGCTCTGCTTTATTATCTCCTCATTCAAAGATTATCATATATTTGACTATTTTTATTAATGATAGATAAGCTACTCTCTTTGTGTGTTCAAATTAACATTTTAATTACCGATCAGGAAAAAACAATTGCTTTCCTAGGTATGTAAACTTCAATGTATGTTTAGAGTTTCTTACCTGTAAAAATTTAATCAGAGCTTAGAACAACATCCAGACAAGATACATCCTCACTTATTATTCACTGAAGAGGCATAATTCAGTGGGGCCTTTGAAGTAAGCACAAGAGCAACACATAGTTGGGGATTTGTGGCACCTCTGTTTTGTTGTATAATAATTCATTTTACCCATTCTTTTTGCAGCTTTATGTGTGGAGGCTCTTGGGATATAACCCAAGTGAAAGACACATTGGGGGTGCTCAAGCCATGAGCTGCACGCCAGGCCACAATGTCTTTTTGTTTAATATTCCCTGTAACTTCCCTGCTGCTGTCTCTCCTGCTCACCTCTGGAAATTTCTCACAGGATTTACTATCTCCTTTTCTGCATTTTTTGTGGTACTGGGGATTTCTGCCTGTTTTTATTTAATTGTTTATTTTTGTTAATTTCATTGAGAAACTAACAGCAATAAGATAGTTTAAAAACTGATTATATTATTGAATTTGTAGGACCATTTCAGTAATAAATACATTGCATATAGTTGCTTTCATAATGGATAATCATAGTACAGGATGCAGACATGATATGCTGTGCAAACACTGTTAGTACAAATCTCTCTTTTCATTGAATTGAGAAACTATGTGTGTATTTATCCTATTTTGTATACACACATACAAAATTGTCCTTCATTTGTATCCCCCTTTTATGTTTAGTTTTGTAAAAGATGGGTATCCCATTGCCATTTAAATATCACAGGTATGTAAATTCAGCAAAATAATCCAATATAGTCCAGTAGTCCATAATAGTAATGGGGTATCCATAGGGCTGGCAATGTCAAAAGTGGTTGACTCAAGCCTTTTACAGCTCAGCATATCAATATGGTTTTACTTTTTATATCTACTTTTTATACTTTTCTACTGGATGATTAAGACCAAGATAAAGCAAGACCTATATAGCAAGAAACGTGTCTCCCAAATTCAGTCAAATCCCCTCAGGATTTTCCCTGAAACTCTATACTGCAGTTCATAGATCTTTTGGCAGTGTCAGACATGTGGATGAATTATGGCCATTACATGATTAATTTTCTTTTTTTTTTTTTTTTTTTTTTTTTTTTTTTTTTTTTTTTTTTTTTTTTTTTTTTTTTTTTTTTTTTTTTTTTTTTTTTTTTTTTTTTTTTTTTTTTTTTTTTTTTTTCTCTTTTTGAGACAGGGTCTCACTATGCAGTTCAGGCTGGCCTTAAGCTCAGTTTGTAGCTCAGGCTGGTCTCGAACTCACAACAATCCTCCTGCCTCAGCCTCTCGAGTGCTGGGATTACAGGCCTGCGCCACCACGCCCGGCTACATGATTAATTTTCACTTTGTGAAAACATGAGAGAATGTTTTCTCTCCATGTGACACTTCTTAGGCACACTGTACATCATCAGTCGCTTTCCTCTGTGGCCCCATAATCTCCTTGATCCGAAAATTTGGGACATTACTGAGTTATAAGATGTTACAGTACAGATTCTCTTATGTACTGAGTATTCACTGGCCTTGAAAGTCTAGGGCCAAAATGTTGGTTGTCTTTGAAACCCTTCTTTTTCTCTAAGTTTTGGTCTGCAAACTTAAATTGTTAATCTGCCAGAAGAGAAGATTAATGATATTCTTACTCTATAACATAGGCAGTTGAACTCAACCTCATTATCCGTTTGAATATCAAACACTTAGACATAACATGGAACAAGTATTTTTCATCAAGTATTGATATGTTAAACTTTAAGTTCCTACAGAATATGAAAGAGAAAAAGAAAAAAAAAACATTGAAAATAATTTCAAAATAGGAATAAACAATTACATATTTTTACACAGAAGTTTAGAAATCTAACCGCATACAGCATTGTAGCAGGACAGTCCCACAACACCCGTTTTCCTGTCTCCTGCTTTCATTCATCATCCCCTTCCTTTGTAAGCAAACACCTACCTGAGAGACAGCACAGCAGCCATCAGTATGTCCTGGCAAACATATTCAGAGGTCCAGAATGACAGGCACTCCAAGTATGGCCCTACTATTACAAATTGCGATCTTTATTGCAGTTGCTTAGTTCACAGGTATCAGCATATATAGTTAGTCAGGATGAGATTACTTCCAATTAACTGCTACCGTCGAAAACCTTCTGAAGATTCTCAGGATCATTGCCTTACCCATCTAGTACATATATATGTATGGCTTTTCCCCTGTCATGTGCCCTAGCTTTTCTCCTTGTCCTCTCTTCATTGTCTAATCTTCAAGCTGTCACTTTCCTTTCAATTGTATTATACCTTTCTATTTTTATTTATTCTTTTGAGTTCTTACAGTAGGGAGACTATACAATATTCACACATGTGGGTCTGGTTTATTTCACGCATGAGTATATCTTGAAGTGGCATCCACTTAAATATAAAGGCTTTGAGTTTATCATTTTTTATAACTAAGTAATACTCCGTTGTATAAAAATACACCTTTTTCATCCATTCCTTGGGTGAAGGGCCTCTTGGTTGTTAAAGTTGAGTAGGATTTTTTTTTTGCTGGTTCAAGCTACCTGAAGGGTGGGTCGGGGGACCAAACTGCAGTCCCTGCACCTGACTGGGTTTGCCAGAGCAGGTGCTTAAACAACTGACTAACCCTCATTGTTTTTTGTAATAGTTATACCCTTGATTCTACATATTTTATAAAACACAAAAATTTTTACATTTGTATGCATTTCTGTTAGAAAATCAATAAGGGAAAGAACAGTTATGCATTTGTTATGCTTCTTGCATTAACCTATGTTTTGAATGTCATTCTGTGTTTTGTCATCTCCATTGTTTCTAATGAAGTATTCACCAGTTATCTAACTAATATTCCCTCTATCTGATGCAATGCCTTGTCTTATTGCTTTCACTTTCCTTTTATCTTTGTCTTGCAATATTTTTCCCAGTATATTTATATTAGCTGGAGTTTGTTGAGATTTAATATATACTAAATTGCTAACATCCATCAAATTTTTGATATTTTCAGTAAATATTCACGTCACTGTTATACTTTATTCATCAGTCTGCAAGCTTTCTAATTCTTCTACTGTTGTAACTCTACCAAAGATAAAAACCTGGAATGTTCTATTTTCTGCCAAGTTCAATCCAACTCGTTCATATATTAGAATTGAAAATAAATATGATTACTTCACTTAGTGTGACCATTATTCAGATTTTTAAAATTCATTATGTTAAGAAATACATAGCATTTTATCAAAGCTCAACTAAGTGTGTGACTTGTGGGCCATCAAGGTCTAAATTTGGATTAACCTGCTTCCTACTGTTCCTAAGCCCTCTCTCTGAGGCATTGCTACCCTGCTTAGGTTCCCAGAAACCACAAATTGAGCATCTTTTATCCTCAGTACGATTGCAATATATCTTTACTTTAGAGCAAGCTCACTATAGACTAAATCCCTTGAACCCTGGTACAAATAAAAATGCACCTCCTTTAAATTATGGATTTATGCTATGTGTCAGAATAATGTAGAAGTGGGCAAATATAGAAAATTGATACCAATTTTGGAGCTATCACTGTGACTGAATCTGATTATGGGGTTCAGAACCCTTTGGAAATAATATGCTGGAAAAATTCAAAAAGATTTGAAAGCATGTGCTACAAAATCCCTGAAGTACTACAAACACAACTTAATAGTAGTTCTACTTAGACCTCAGTATAACAGAATACATTTGGCTGGGAATGGAAAGTTTTAGAGGGGACAAAGTACTCTATGGAAAGTTGACTAAAGGCTGTGTATGTTATGCTGTGGCAGAAATATATATATATATATATATATATATATATATATATATATATATATATATATATATATATATACATACATATATTATGCTTAAGTTTCTAGATTTTGAAAGATAATGAAAATGAGTGTGACATCTTAGAAAATCTTACAGAGGAAATTTCAATACAACCTAATATTCAAGCTGTGTTAAACCTAGTGCTGCTTTTATACAAAATGATGTTGATGGTTAAATGTAAAAGACAAAGCCAAAAAATTAAAACCTTAAACTCTGGCCAAGAAGAAACCATATATAAAGTTGGAGCCAAAGGCAATATGACTGCTCAAGTGACTAGCAACACTAAAATTAATCTAAGCACTTTGTAGATGAATGATAATGAAGATTCCTTGAAAGAATCTTGAGATTAAGCAGGAATCTACCATGCCAGAGTCATAGTTTTAAAAATAATGACCTTTCAATTGAGAAAAGAGTTGGTGGAATGCCTTTTTGAAAGGCCTGTACCAAATTAGAATCCCCAGGATTTATTTCCCAGTGCTCATCCATTCATGCTCTCAAAGGGGGTCTTCCCACTACTTATAATGTAAACAGACCATCATCTTTGTGATGCTGGTTTCACCAGCATACGAAATGCAAGGTCTGTGGATTCAGGAAGGCTTCCAATTCAATTTCAAAATGAAGCTTGGGAGTTCAGGCTTGAGTGGGCACTGCAAGACGATATGAAAGTAAAATCAAAGATGCAGTAGAGGCCCCAGGATCTTGGAGAAACTAAGAATATGGAGTGGCAGTTAACTAATGCTTAACTGAAGCTTTGGAGTTCAGCTATGGCTTAGAGTGATGTTGTATGAGTTCTAATTGGCAGGGAAAGTGGGGTATCACCATATAAAACCTTTGAAACTTATATTTTATTACCATGTTACCCAGATACCAGATATAGAGATACAGGATATAATATTTGCCATACTCTTTTTTGGTGTTGCTTTAGTATGGCTGTTTTCATTTATAACTGGTTCATTATCCCACTCTCCCTTCCTTCCATAATGGAGATGATTACCTGTGCCACTGTACTTTTGGATTATGTAGCTTGATTTTGAATTTTACACAGTGCCTTGAGTCTAAGAAGAAACTTAAGTTTGGACTTTTGAAAAATAGTTGAATTGTATTTCTGGTCATATGCAAGGTATTTGTATTGTATTAGGTGCAATAATTATGAATTTTCTATTGTCTTTATTTGAAGATTAACTAGGGTTTGAAGAGATGTATTTGGTCACAATGGTAACAAGGGGTGAATTTAGACCATTAATTCTGTTTTGTCAGCTTTATAGGATAAAGAAATATGGTTTAGTAAAACACTTTTGTTACTGTCTGACTGGGTCTTTGATGTGGGGCATTGTTGTCTATATATGTTCCTGGGACTTCCTCTCTGGTGCTGTTCCTCTGTTCTGCTTCTTGATGCTATAAACAAAGCATCTTTGCTTCAATTCATGTTTTTACCATTGTTTGTGCCATGGGGCCAATTTAGAATAATATGTTTTTTGTCCAGAAGTACCCCAATGCCTCATGTGATAATAGCTAGGGTTATTTTAGAGAAGCTGTAATTTAGAGTGCATAACTTTGGAATTGCTTCATCATGCAATGCTAGAATCAAGGGCCTTAGAATTAAGAGTGTGAGTACTACTGCCTTACCTAGGCTGGATAATGTACAAGGGACAGAAAGAGCTGTGATCAGCCTTTGATTGTTCTTGTCTTCTGTCTGTTTTTCCTCTACCTTGCCCTGCTGCCATGTGCCATCCTCCCTTGAAACCAAATACCTCTAGAACTTAAATCTCTACAAATGTAAGCCAAGTAATTATTTCCTCCTTTTACTTAGGTTCCCAGTATTTTGTCTCAGCAATAAGAAAGGTAAATAAGATAAACGGATTGAATCATTGAAACTTTGAGAAAAATTATACGCTCCCTTATATTGTGAGTTTCAGATATTGTGGAAATGATATAAATATGACCAATGTAAGTGAGAAATGGTGGACTATAAATAAGAACTTGTGTACAAGGACTTAATGCATAATGTATCACAAAGTAAATGTTTAATGCAATGAAATTCTGTAAAGCAGCCACTTATAACATGCTTGAAATTGTCTGTCAGATGTCATTCAGATTGAGCCTGTGTTCATAAGGAACCAGTTACAAATGAAGCACTTGTTAACCTTGACCTTAAAAAAATTGAGAACTTATGCAGAGTTCAGAAAACTGTAAAATAGGAAATATAAGCTTAGCAAGTTTTTAGCAATGCAAAATATACCATAAACACCAGTAGCTAAACTACTTTACTACTACTCTAAACTTTGTAGTAATGTAGTAGATTTGGTCATATTTAAGATTTAATTAATCAAAGTATGCATTATATTCAGGTCTCCAGGATATTTCTCTGCATATTAAAGTTTCAGGGGCACTATGAAAGGTAAACTGAACTGTTTTCTGACAATAGATGTACACCAAACATTTAGAAAGTCATTCTTTGTGCAAATGCCCTGAAAGTGCAACACTACTGTGAGGGATTACTGTCTGCTGCTTCTCCATAGTTTGAAAAACTGCACATGAAGTGCCGGCCAGACAGCTCAGCAGACTAAAGCATCTGCTTAGACAGAGTGCCACATCCAGGGTTCAATCCCTGGAGTATCATGTTGGCCTTGTCCCCGGAGAGTGCTGAGATGGCTTTTGAGACTGGGCATGGTGGTGCACACCTATAATGCCATAGCCTGGGGGGGGGGCTGAAAACAGGAAAATCACTATGAATATAATCTACGCAGTGAGACCTTGTAGACCCTGTACCAAATACGTTAAAATGTATATAAACAAATGGACTATCAGGTTAATAATTTTGCTTAAACTATATGGAGAGTCAGTTTAGTTCCCCAAACCAAATAGCCTTGATAGACATTTCCTTTTAATCATAGTTGAATAAATGCAGAGAAGAAAAAAGCTTAAAAGACGTAAGTGCATAATCAAGGGTTTATATATAAGTGGCTACTTTACAGAACCAATTCATTCTGGTAAACATTTACTTTGTGATACACTATGTGTTAAGTGTTTGTACACAAGTTCTCATTTATCATCCCCCATTTCCTACTTAAATCAGTGGTCAGGTATCAAAAAACTGCAGCTATGTCTGTAGGAACTGCTATCCCCTCACATCCTTTTGCATAGTAGATCACAGCTAACTAAGCATAATACCAATGTAAAAAACATTCTATTTTTTAAGATCAAAGCAATGATGATTGCTGAAAGGCAGACCGAACAAAAATGGAGCAAATATAGAAGTAACTATCCAATACTGAATATCAACTTCTTTATACACAGATAATCAATTACCTGTCTATAATGGCGATTGTATAAAACCACAAGAAACTTGAGAATTGTCCTGTACATTGCTGGTGAATCCATTATTAACTCTATACATAGCCGTTGAAAGGAAGAATGACTCACATCAGCAATGCTTTGTTCAATTCTCAACTTAATCTGCTCCAGTGATAGGCAACCACTGCTATAACATTGCTTTCAGAACTGTTATTTCCTTTGTTTTATTATGAGATGATTAGAGGAAGAACAAACTTTTTATCAGGTATTGTTTTCATTACAAATGCTCACTAATTATCTGGTGTGTGTGTGTGTGTGTGTGTGTGTGTGTGTGTGTATTCAGTGAAAGTGTACTTTCAGTTCTACAGATAAATAAGTGGATGCATGCAGCTATTTCCTTTACTTTTAATTGCAGGACTTAGCCCCTGTAGATTTCCATTCCATCTGGCAAGGAGAAGTCCTGGCTGCTCCATCAGAATGGTTCTCAGAACAACTATAATGTAAAGAATTCTCAGTTAACCTGATGTATACAGATTGAAAGAGCAATTTTTATTTTTAATTTTATACTAAGCCTTCATGATTTTGAATTGTTTGATGGTGTATCACATTATAACTTTTGCTGTTGGATAAATTAACTAGTCATTACTCTCAAAAACCTTCCTAATATTCTAAGATGGTGGAAGATTTTCCTAACTAAATTTGGTACATGTAACTCATCATGATTAGTAGTAGAATAAGTTTCCTACCAAGCTATAGTAAAGATTACAAACGTGTAGGTTCATGAACTTGCTGCTCTCTTACAGATAGTGACTGCAGTCTGATGTAATAATAGGAAAAGATGTTACTTACGAAAGGGTCATTTTTTGGTTATGCTATTATACAATTTTACTTTTGAAACATCTCAAAATTGTGTAATTAGAAGAAAAATGTTAGCTAGCAGAATATATTAAATTTTATACGATATGAATCAGTTTTCTCTAGAGAAAACAGCCAGTGTAGAGAGTTGAATATAATGTATTCATTTTTAAATTGACTCTTGTGATTGTGTTACCTTACAAGCCTGAAATCCATAAAGCAGGACAGAAGGCTGGAAACTGGCAGAATCTGATGCTTTATTCTGTTGACCTGATCTTCTATGGAAAACTTATTGGTTTTATAAAGGCCTTCAACGGATTAGATAAAGTATATTCACATTAATGAAGGTAATCTTGTTTAGAGTAAGTAGGACTAATAAAATTTCAAGTCTAAGAAAAAACATTGTGGGGATGATTTTTCCCCTCTGGACACCTCGTTAGTAAAATAGCATCTGACAGATAAAACTTTCCAAAACATAAATCTGATCACATTATTTGCTTGATAATAATCCTTCCATGTACTGACATTTGCTATGCTATAGAGCTGATACTCTACTCCCAATTGTAGTTACATCAATATCTTACCTTTTAATTTTTAGATGACCCATTTTTTCTGTGACTCTAATTTCTATTATTCTGTTGCATTTATACTAAAAAATTTTAATATTTATTTTGGAGGTAATTTATTTATTTAATTTGGTGGTACCAGGGATCAAACTCAGGACCTTGTACTTACCAGACAAGCATATATTCCCTAGTCCTGAGATGCTATACTTTAAATTTGATTTTCTGTTCATGTAAGGCATGATTTCCTACATTCCCCTCAGCAAAGACCTTTTTCTTCATATTACCTCCACTTAGTGTAGAATTTCCCACCTCACTAGGCAGCTAATGACATATATATCTATTTATCCAAAATATATTCTAGAAAGTACCAAAATATTTAATTTATAACCTTTCTGTTTTTTATTTATTCTTCTTTCCGAAAATAATGAAATGCTTGAAGGACTACTCTATGCTTAAGCTTTAGCAGTTAGGTAGTACATGGCCTTTGATCAGGACAGGTTTGTAGATAAACAACCTTTTCTCTAAAAAAGATTTGATGGGCCTGGAGAAATAGATTAGTAGAATAAGCACTTGCCTGGCCAGCTGAGTGTCCTGAGTTCAATCCCTGGTTCTGCACAAAGAAAAAAATCCCTAGCCTTTCCAAGATCAATGAGGACTCAGGACGTAGGAGAACTTGTAATTTAAAATCCTGTAATGCAGTTGTGTCCCAAATTTACTGATCAAGAAGATTTTTTTTTTTTTTTTGTCTTTTTGAGACAGGGTTTCACTATGCGGTTCAGGCTGGCCTTAAACTCACTTTGTAGCTCAGGCTGGTCTCGAACTCACAACAATCCTCCTGCCTCAGCCTCCCGAGTGCTGGGATTATAGGCATGCGCCACCACGCCCGGCTCAAGAAGATTATTGGTGCTTGAACTCGACAACACAATCCAACACAGTCCAGCATTCCACAACAATGGTGAGTTATCCGAAGAAATTGTCGACCACAGCCATTTACAGCTCAACTTATTATTATGGCCCCACGATGTATACTTCATTTTTATACTTTTCTGCTGGATGGTTAAGACCTAGATAGAGCAAGACTTATATACCAACACATGTACTTAATGTTTCTTATGAGGTCAGTGAAGTCCCCTCAGGGTTTATCTCGTAGTCCTGTACCTTATTCTGTAGATCCTTTGTCTGTGTCATCCATGTGGATGAGTCACGGCCAATGCTTGAACAGTTTGCTTTCTGTGAGAGCCTGAGAGAAAGTTTTCTCTCCATGTGACTCTCCCCAGTCAAATTCAAGCACCTAAGTTAGTTGAATGACAATGGAGTGCCCATCTTTGACAGGTGTAGACAAAAGAAGGGGTATAGAAAGGAAGAATCATGATGTGTGTGTATGGACAGTACAGTTGGGATAGATAACTCTGTAGTTCTACATAATTCTATGAGAGGCAAGATTTGCACTAATGGTGTTTGGACAGGATATTATGTTGGCTTCTAGTATTATGGACAACCACTAGGAAAATAACAAGGTAGAAAGTATTAATTATTGAATCTTTGATGTAATTCAGGTATAAAAAATAAGATACACAAACAGCTACACTCTATTTACTGATAAGAGACATATGCTATAATAATGTCTGCAAGTATAATATTACGTATGCACCTTCTATGATACCAAAACATTATGAAAACAGTTTGCAATGTATTAATTTATCAAATCCATCTTGTCACAGTATCTTAAAACTGTCTCATTGATATTTGTACTTCAATAAAACAGAAATAAAAAAATAAAAAAAGATAATGGGGCCACAGAGGAAAGTGATAGATGATGTAGAGTATGCCTAAGAAGAGTCACATGGAGAGAAAACATTCTCTCAGGCTTTCACAGAGAACAAATTGGTCAAGCAATGGCCGTGACTCATCCACATGGCTCACACTGACAAAGGATCTGTAACGTGTGGTACAAGGTTCAGGCTAAATCCTGAGGGGACTTGACCAACCTTGTCAGATAAAAAAGTTACATTTCTTGTTACAAAAGCCTTACTTTATTGTGGTCTTAACGATCTAGCAGAATAGTATAAAAATGATGTATAAAATGTGAAACCATATTGATATGCTGAACTGTAAAAGGCTCAAATCAACAACTTCTGACCTTGCCAGTCCTGTAGAAAACCCATTACTATTATGGACTACTGCACCATTTTGGATTATTTTGCTGAATTAACACATCTACAATGTTTAAATGGCAATGGAATACTCATTTCTGACAAAACTAAGCATAAAAAGGGGATACAAATAAAGAACCATTTTGTATATGTATATACAAAGTAGTTAGGGTAGATACACAGCTGGTGCACAGCTATGTTCTCTCAATTCAGTGAGAAGAAAAATTTGTACTAATAGTGTTTGGACATGATATCATGTCTGCATCTTGTACTATGAATAATCACTATGAAGACAACAATATGCAATGTATTAATTATTGAAACTCCTACTAATCGGTTTTGAAACTGTCTAATTCCTATTTATTTCTCAATAAAATTAATAATAGTAAAAAAATTTGAAATCTTAAAATATAAAATTCTTTGATAGGCTAACTTCTATTGGGAGAGATCTTCTATTACATTTTCAAAGTATGTCTAATAATTATTAGATGACTTCTGTAAGTTACCATGACATCTGATGAATATATTTTGGGTATATTATTTCATCGATGTATTATTTCATTTACTTCATCATTATCATAGAAACTCCTTGGATTTGAACACGTCATTCTTTGAGCTAGAGTAACTCAGAAATAAAAACAAATATCTATACCACATAGCCAAAAACTGACTTCTTATAATTTATAAAACTCTTAATGCCTTAGAATTTAAGAGCATTGTTCTCTCAAATGAAAAGACATACTTATGAAGAAAATGAAAAGTGATAAACTGAAATGCTTTTTGATTTTTGTTGACATTTTACTGATCTACTTTTGTACTTTCTGTAGAAATAGCGAGGAAATTTACTTGATGTAGAAACATATCTACATAAATATTAAATACATATATAAAACTATTTTTGAAATTAATTTAAAGGATAGAGAATGACAGATGTCCACATATATAAATCGTTGATTTTCAAAATGTTATGAACTCAAAGAATCAGAACAAGATTTAAATTTCTAATTTCCAAAAGGAAAAGTGGCAATCATACTTAATTATGAGAGCATTTTATAAAAAATTTTCTTATACGTACTTGAATAAGATTATTAGAGTATATCAATTGAAATTGTTAGTTATTTTATGTATTATATTTTTGCCAAAAAGTAAGGCATATCAGATAAAAATTTGAAATCAACGTAGATTTAATCTTCTATGTCAAGAAGGAGGTATGAAATCCAAGATTCTTTTGTAGTCAGGCTGCTTTGGTTTGTGTCATTGTGTGATGCTCCTGACCTGACTGCCTCAGCATCACACAGATAGATTCTACCCCATAACAGAAGTTAAAGTAATTGAATTTTTAACCTAAGAAGCAAAAGAACAGATACACAAACAAGGCAAGTTGGAAACAAGTAAATAGATCATCATACAGAATGACTGTCTATTCTGGTGCACTGAGAAGAGATACTAAAGTTGTTTTCTTACACATAATTACAGAATTAATTTGTATTTCTTCATAAATTTTGAAGGTACGTACATTCAAGTGATCTGCTTTACTATAGAACCATCATGAATAAGTGTACATAGTATTTCTTATTGCCTCATTTCTAATAGAAGGGGAAAAGTGGGACATTTTAAACCCTTTATGGTAATCTGGAACAGCTCCTCCTATACCCAAATTCTGATCAACAAAGGAAAAACGGAGAGGAATATAAACCATAAACAAACTTAAGTTCTTTAAGTTTCATGTGGCCTTTGTTACTGATATCAATTTCAGCCCAGTTTAACTGATATGTGTTCTTAAAATTCTATATCACCTGCCTGTGGTAGCCATCCTCTGGAGTAGCACAGAAAAAAAAAAAAAAAAAAGGAATTAGTTGATAAAGAATATAATGGAATTTAACCAAGTTTGCTGTAAAATATATTTCATTGTTTTGAAATACAGTTCAATTAATGAAGATGTAAAAGGAAACTCACAGAGTTCTAAAGCCTTCTAGAACAATTTAAAGATTAAGTGTTATCAGGAGTCAGGTTCATATTGTGTAATTATTAGTTCCTTCAGAGACCACATCTGTGAACATGGTAGACTATTAATGGACTTCCAGTGATAGTCTGAATAACTTCTGCTGTGCTTCTTCCCCAGGGTTCTGATAAGGTCTTCTGAGAACTTCTGGGAGCTGACAAGACTGAGAGAAGAAAGCAGTTTTTAACCTAGACTTTAAGAAATGAAGAAAAGTACTGCTCAATTATTGCCAAATTAGTCTGTGCGAGGTGTGCTTTTTTATACCTTTCCCCATGTACTCAAATAAGTAAATGAGGAGAATATTGTTACCTTCATTTAGCAGGCAAAAACTGAAACAATTGGCAAGCAAATATCATACATATGGAAAGGGATATTTATCTATATTATGAAGCTGGATATATAAAATTTGTTGCTGAGATATCACATGCATATCTGTGTTCAAACTGTTGTCCAGAAATAACCAATCACTAATCAGCATAACTGACAAAAAAGTATACATTTAAAAATATTTCCCTCACACAGAGAACTGTAGTAGACAACAGCAGGCATTCTTTTCTCTGAGAGGATCACTCAATACTGAAGCTTGAAATGTAGATGAAAATGTGATAGCATATGTTAATATAGGGTAGGAATTGTATAAATTTTATAATAATAGAGATCACATACATGAGGGCAGAAATCACTGAAAACTGAAATGTTATTTAATACATGATATTGACCTAAGCCTTCATTGGTAAGTAAATAGAAAAAATCATGATGTAGACATTAGAAGTTGTATAATGACAAATAAAATACTTCAGAGTTATTGATGTATATAACAAATCTAGGAAATAGAAAATACCACTCTGCCTGATTTTATATTAATTAACTAATAGTGCATTAGTGAAATCCATGAACATTGAATTTAGAAGGAATAACATAAAAAAGAATCATGAAATTGGAGCATATCAAGTGCAAATACTTCCACACAGCAAAGGAAACAATGATTAGAGTGGAAAGACAACCCAAGTTTAAGAAAAATAATTGTCAGATACTTTTCTTAAAAGTTTTTTTTAGGGAAGGACATACAGAGTACTCAGCATCTTACTACTAGATTAGACTCATGGTGATCCTCCTGTTTACAGCGTCCCAAGAGCTGGGCACGCACCACCATGCCCAGTCTCAATTACTGTCTCAGTGTGTCCTCAGGATCGAACCCCTTGTCCTTCCAACTGCTTGCAGGCACTTTAATCCGTGGAGCTATTTGGCTGGCCCTATCAGCTTATTCTATTACTTTAACAGATAACTTAACATCTAGCATGCATAAGAACTAAAGAGAATAGAAGACACTTGAAAGTAAAGATCCAGAACAAAAATGTACAACTGAAATAAAAGCATACTTCTCAGACAAAAAGAGCCCAATAAGTATATGAAGAAAATGTTTAACGTCTCTTGCCATTAGAGAAATGCCAATTAAAACAGCATTGAGGGGTTCCATCTCCAAGACCTGCCATGCAGGACCCACCCCTGGGATGCATAAGACAGCAGTTGAGACTGGGCATGGTGGTTCTTGCCTGTAATCCCAACACTAAGGAAGCTGTAATTGGGAGAATCACTACCAGACTTATCTAGTAGTGAGACCCTGAACACCATGTAAACCCTTCCCTAAAATACAGAAAAAAGCCATTGAGATTACATTTTACTTCAGAAAGAATGGCTACTATAAAAATAACAAATGCTCGCAAGACTGTTGAGTAAAAGAAACCCTTCCACCTTGTTGGAATGTAAACTGGTACAACCACTGTGGAAATCAGTATAGTAATTACTCAAAAACTTAAAACCAGAAGTTTTATTTAACCAATATGTCTTCCTGAGAGAGTCAAAGGCATCCTACTACAATAATACATGCACACCTGTGTTTAGAGCAATATGATTCATGAGTGAAGTCTTATCTATGAAGATTGCTCAGAGGAATAATCACCTGCCTGGCAAGTACAAGGTCTTGAGTTCAATCCCCCATACCAAAAAAGAAAACAAAGAGTAAATTTTAAAAAATGGTCTATTGCCAATGACAAAGTAATGAGTAAGGGAAAATGTAAAATAAATACACATTGATACCATAATATTAAATAAATCAAATACTGAATCTTATGTGTTGTGTGGAATGTCTTATATGAGAAGTACAAAACATAAAGTATAAAATAGGAAATAGATCTTTTTTCAATGGAAAAGGGATCAAAAAGTAGACCTAGTGACCAGAGAAATGAGAAATAAAGGATGAGAAAAAAATTGAAATGTGTTATCTACACACAGCGATTCTCCAATGAATGTAATCATTATATACTACAGACATACAGTAAAAAAACTCAAAAACTCCAGAAAAAGATAAAAATTGACAGAACACATTCTGCTGTCACAACTCAATACATCATTGAAGGACTTTTTGAGTCTTTATTTCATATTATCCAGTGATCTGCCTCTCCATCATCTGGGCTTACTAACCCAACACCATCCTCTTTTATATGGCAATCATGAACATAGTTAAAAATCAAGTTACTCACCCTAAACACTGAAAATTATTTCCTCCAGGTAAACATCTTGCTTCTCACACAAGCTGAACTAGATTCATAGACATGTTGCTTATGAGGTCTACCTCACCTGTTTTCAGAGAGCACTATGGCTTGATTTAAAGAGTCTACTGTCTCTACCTTGAAATTCATAACAATGTTTGAACAACAGCCCTTACACATCCATTTTTTTCTTGCAACTATAAATTATGTAGTTTACTGGAATATGAAGTATGATCAAAATATAAGGTAAATTTTACATAAAAATTCTGTAATAGCACATTGCTGCTAATATCCCTTCAAATGTTCCTTGCTGTTTCAAACACACTTATGACATCTTTCTTGACATTTTTTCAAACAAGTCTGTACAACTCTTTGCATAAGTGTCTTTAAGACATGTAATCAGTAAACACAGTGAATTCTTCAATCACTGAGTGCCACTCAACAGAAATGCAAAGCTATAGAAATGCAGACACATCTTGCTGTACCTTTCTCTGCCTTAATCACCTCATTTGTACCACGTGACTTTTGACTCTTCTCCATTTACACTGAGATGGACATGATGGCACAACATACAAGAGAGAAGACTGCTAGCACTACTCCAGAAAGTACAAGAATGATGGGAAAAGTGTGTTTGAAGCGACAGACATTTGAGAAAAATAAATACCAATGACTCTTTTACTATAATAGATTCTTTAAAAGTTAAACATTCATCATATCTTTAAATATCAAACATATAACAGATACTCAAAGCCCTTGTAGTTTGAATGTTTTAATGACTAAGTTTGTTTTTCGTTGCTGTACTGCATATCACGGACACCTAAGAACAGTACATGCAGAGTATTTACACTCCAAAGAGCACAGTTGGCTGTGACTGTATGCCTTCTGCTGAAGAATAAATTCCTATGAATCTTGTGGCAGTTAAACCACACTTTTGACTGAGATGGATATTACAGATGTAATGATTTTTTTGTTCCCTGCCTGAATGTTTTTACAATATACCACTAAGTCATTTCATCCCATTTCCAGGCTTATTCTTACCCCAGGGTCTGTTCCTATTCAGAGAAAATTCAAAGAACCCCAGGGTAATGTGAGAATAATTGGTATCAATGAGAATGAAGGAGTCAATACAAATGACATAAAAAGAATATGGCAAGAAATAATAGCAGAAAACCTCCCAAACATGAGGAAACAATCCAACATTCAGGTCACCGAAGCATACAGAACACCAAATAACTTCAACCCAAGTAGAAACACACTGAGACATATAATAGTTAAGATTGCAGAAATCCAACACAGAAATAATATACTGAAAGCTGCTAGAGAGAAGAAGGAGCTCACATTCAAAGGAAAACCCATCAGAATTGCAGCCGACTTCTCTACACAAACAATGAAGGCAAGGAGAGCATGGAGCAGAGTTCTGCAAGTCCTACACGAAAACAAATTCCAGCCCAGACTACTATACCCTGCAAAACTCTCTTTCAAGTTTGATGGAGAAGTGAAATACTTCCACGACAAAGAACAACTAAACAATTTCATGAGGCAGTGTTGTGTTCCATTGTCACTGTGCTTGTGCTTTGATGACCTGCCTTTTCAAGCCAACTCAAGCCAAATTGTTCATTATGACATGCAGATTCTTTCTGGAACCTAAGAATAGTCAGTAACATTTGGTAGTAAGTGAGGTTAGTGACCATCACAAGACTCCATGTCCAAATTGTAATAAAGTCTCATTTTGAACAAAATTATGCTAGTTCACTAATATTTGTCAAATAAATAATAGCAAGCAGGCAAATTTAGTCCATATACTGCTTAACAAACTCAGTGAAATCCTCTCCTCTTTTATATGGT
>PVKA01028441.1:27500-29366 GCA_004027165.1 Ctenomys sociabilis
AACTGTAGAAAGGTATAGAATAAATCAGATTAGAAATAATTTCTGAAGTAAAAATGAAAGGATAACTATAATGAAAGAATTAAAAACTGCTTCTAAAGAAGACACTGGCAAAAAATATAGAAGAGGAAAATGATGGATTTTTTTTTTTTTTTTTGCAATACCGGGAATTAAAATGAGGACCTTGTCCTTGCCAGGCATGTGTTTATTCTACTGAGCCATGTCCCTGTCCTGGATGGAATCTTTGAATGAGCAGTATACGAAAGAAATAAATCACAAGAAGCAGAGTCAGAGATATAGAACTTAAAATCTCAATCACGGGTCTACAGAACTGTTTGAGTGAAACCAAAGACAGAGTCTCAGATCTTCAAGATGTTGGTGCAGCTAGTGAAAAGGTGAGAAAGGATCTCTTAAAAACAACAAGGATGCAGGAAAAATAATTCATCATCTGCAAAACGATGCCAAGGTAAACAATGTGAGACTAATAGGCATCAATGAGAAAGGAATCGATAAAAATGATATAAACAGAATATAGGCAGAAGAAATAGCAGAAAAGTTCCCAAATACTGGGAAATAATTTGACATTCTGTTAACTTGAAGCATATAGAATTCCAAAGAACATCAACTCAACTAAAAATGTACCCAGACATACTATATTTAAGGTCCAAGAAATCCAATAAAAGAACAATATACTAAAAGCCACTAGAGAGGGCCGGCCAAATAGCTCAGTGAAATAAAGCACCTACGAGCAAGCACAGGGACTTGGGGTTAGATCCCTGGGCCTGCTGTGCTGTACATGGTTATAGCATAAGTCCTGAAAGGCTGACCTTGTCGGATACAAACGTTACACTTTTAGTCATATATGTCTTTCTTTAACTTGTTCTTCACCATCCCACAGAAAACCATGTAACCATGAGGTATAAAGAACAAAGCTATATTAATATGCTGAGCAATAAAAGGCTCAAGTCAACAATTTTGGACATTTACCAGTTGTGCTGATAACTCACTACTATTATGGAGCACTGGAATATATTGGGTTATTTTGCTGAATTCAAGTACCTGCAGTCTTTAGATGAGTTTCAAGTACAAAAAGTTCTTTTAAAGACTTCTCCAAATAAGGCTTCTCTAACTGCAGTGAAACACACATCTCTGAGAAAAACAAAATGAAAAATGGGGATATATTCAGAGCGACGAAGCTAGGAACTTGATCAAATATATATATATATAGATGGGACTTGCCTCAGTGCCTAAAGCAAATAAGCTATCCCATTCCTGAAATGAACATCTTGTTTGGTTAAGTTTAACAATTAGCTGCTAGGCAACTTAGTGTCATGTGTTACTAACTTAACAGAAGCATAAATAAATGACAGCTTTGTTGTGAAAAAAAGGGAAGAAAGAAATATATATGTATATGCAAGAGAGTTCGGATAGATAAACAGCTACTTTCTCTTAGTTTACTGAGAATAAATGTTTGTATTAATATTGTTTAGACAAGATACTATGTCTGTATGTTTTCTTCTGAAAAACTACTATGAAGACAGCAATGTGCAGTGTATTAATTATTGTAAACATCGTACCAACCTGTTTTAAAAATATTTCATTGCCATTCAACTACCTTAGGTTCTTGAACTCGACACCACAATCCAACACAGTCCAGCATTCTGCAACCTTAGGGAGTTATTCAAAGAAATTGTCGACCATATCCATTTACAGCTCAGCTTAATATTATGGGCTCACGATGTATACTTCATTTTTATACATTTATGCTTTTCTGCTGGATGGTTAAGACCTAGGTAGATCCAAACTTATATACCAACACATGTACTTTATATTTCCTATGTGGTCATTGAAGTCTTCTCAGGGTTTATC
>PVKA01028442.1:0-29379 GCA_004027165.1 Ctenomys sociabilis
AAAAAAAAAAAAAAAAAAAAAAAAAAAAAAAAAAAAAAGAAGCAAAGTCTTATAATTTCTTTAATATAAAATGTTATGTTTTCCAGGAAAAAAATATATATGGTTTGTGAAACAGAAGGGAAGGTTGGAAAAGAAAAGTCAAGCGAGGCTGTAGATTGTTGAATGCAAGCCTGGCAATTTGGCACTTCATTTTGTAATTGGTAGAAATCCAGGAAAAGCTTTCAAACAGCCACACCGGCCCCGCCTTTGGGTGCGCTGAGCTGGTGATGCAATCTGGGCATGGTGGCACGCGCCTGTAATCCCAGTACATGGGAGGCAAAAAGCAGGAAGATCACTATGAATGCATAGTGAGAACCTGCACCAAAAAAAAATAGAAAAAAAAAGCAGAAATCACCTACTGATACGCTGAATCAAAGGAAAGAAAAATAGTGAAAGTAATCAGACCAGCAAAGATTATAACATAACCTTGAGACAAGGTGGTAGAGCACCTAGCCAAGAGCCCTGTACTTTAAAAGGACTTTTATATTATTGGCTGGCTCAGGCTGCTTTAAAGGCAGGTCTGCTAAGGCAGGTGGAGGTGGGGACTAAACCACTGTATCCTGCACCTGACTGTACTTGAATGAGCAGGTCCCTAAACAACTGAGCTAACAATCAGGGCCCAAAGCCTATGACGTTATATCACAATAGCATTTTAGACACTTAAAGGATAAATATATTTTAAAAGTATAATACAAGGTAGTCATTGGGATCCAGTATTCAACAGTCACTGTTAAAAGTCTTTTAAAAGCAGCTTTCAGTTTGGGAGAAATTATCTGCTATATATCTTGCTCTGTTCTTAGAAAAAGATGATGGCATAAGTAGGAAATTTTTAACTTTGTTGCCAGCCACATTGTAGATTAAAACTTCAGAACTAGCTAGGTAATAAAATAAACTAATTTTTTTTCTTTTACATGTGATGAGTGAATAGTTTCTTCCCCAGTGAGCTAATATTTTTTACTAATGCTTTCAAGATATTTCCTTGATTCTTTGCATGTTCTTGTTCATGAAACAAAGGAATTAATGAAATAGCTTGGTATTCACAAAAAATACACATTGTAGCTAAAGAATATTTGTGCAGTATTAAACAATCCATATTTTTTAGAAAAGGAGATCTAGATATATCATACATAAATAATGTAGACTAATTATTTATATTTGTAGCCAAATGAAATTATATTTCATATAATTATGGACAATTTTAGTTTTGTAGCATATTTAATATATTTTACTCAATATAAGGAAAAAATAAAAGCTGTAATTTTATTTTATTTTATTTATTTATTTTTTTTTTGTCTTTTTGAGACAGGGTCTCACTATGCAGTTCAGGCTGGCCTTAAGCTCACTTTGTAGCTCAGGCTGGTCTTGAACTCACAACAATCCTCCTGCCTCAGCCTCCCGAGTGCTGGGATTACAGGCATGCGCCACCACGCCCGGCTAAAAGCTGTAATTTTATAAAATTATTTTTGAATTTTTAAGTTCTTTAACTATAGTTAATTGCTGCTTATAGATATTCACAAGAAAAATTATTTTGAAAATTTCTGTTTAACCATTTTAGCTTTGCATTTTTATACTTACTTATGTCTGTTGATTAAAACTATTTGAAATGGTATTCATTTTAATATTTTTATTACTGTCAATTAAATTCTACACATAAATATCTTGGTTATAATATTATAAGTGATCATTTTGGGACCTGTCCAGACCCAGCCAAGGCCTGGCCTATGAATAAGACCTTCCATACTGCCGCGACCACTATATCTGCCCCAGCCCCAGCCCAGGCCAGACGTGTGTAGGACCATCCACACAATCACAGGAACCTACTTCATCAGACAGGACTGGTGTGAAAATCAGTGGCTGAACATTCTGCAGAGAGGCTAGGGGCCAGACCCACCCAAGAAACATAGGAGCAGAACATCTTGCCAAAGGGGCAGAACAAGTTCACATCCATGGGCTACAGCAGGAAGAAGCTGAGCACTGCATCCAGATCCAAGCCAGACACATCTGGATGAGTTCAGACTTGGTAGATCTGGATCCTGTAAGCTGAGACATTGCTAGACCCTGATCCATCAGAGTGTCCTTTCCCTTTCTCTCTTGATAAATAGAAGGGGAAAGAGTACTAGTGTGGCTAAAAGACCCCGGGTACATTAAAGGGAGGTGATCAGACAGAACATAGGGGAATTAACTTAAACACAAATTCCTAATTTAATATGTGCTTAGATACACATATATGTTAATCATACTAAACACAAACTCATTAGTTACAAAAGTTTGTCAAATACAAAATATCACAACCCATTATTAATATAATTGTAGTCATGGAAATATAAAACTATAACTGCCTTAACATGTAATAGCTCTTGGATAAGAATTTCGATAGGTATTAAGGTTATAACTCCAACAAATATCTACAGCAAAGTTCAGAGAACAGTGTTATACAAAATGACAAAGAGAAGAAGCAAAATTCAGACTCAAGCCACAAGCCCACTCACAACAAACACAGGAGACATCAGCATAGAAGAAGTTGGGAATCACACAGCTGAAATAATAGCATCTGAAGTGAAGAAACAATTGCAAAAAAGTGTAGAGGACACCAGACCAGAAATAATCTCTGAAGTAAAAAAAAATATGATAATTATAATGAGAGAATCGCTAAATGATTTTAAAGAAAACACTGATAAAAAATGGAGGATGTTAGAAAAATAGTGGAATACTTGAGAGAGCGCTGAATCCTAACCCGAGAAGGCTAGGAAAGGTCCCTCTGGCAAGGCGGGCCTGGAGTCCTCACTCACAGGCCAGGCTGCACTGGGTTTCGGGCTGTGGGGTGGGACCAGGGATTGCTGAGAAATGTTCCTCTGGCAAGGCAGGTTTGGAGTTCTCACTCTAGGCCAACCTGCACTGGGTCTGGGGCTATGGGGTGAGACCGGCAATTGCTGGGAAATGTTTCACTGGTGGGATGGGCCTGGAGTTCTCATCGACTGAGCTGTGCTGTGTTTCGGGCCACAGGGGGTGGGGGGGGTTGACAGGGAATCCCTGGGAAATATCTCTCTGCATGGTGGGTCTGGAGCTCTATACTCACTGAACTTTGATGGCCAGGGAGTTGGGGAAATTCACATTCACTCAGCAGGCTTTAGGGCAGAGGATCCTCGCAGGTGCTGGTGAGTGGGTCCTGAGGTTTCAGGCCGGTCACTGGCTTGGAGGGCTTGGGAGTGGGGATCCAGGTAGCACCCGTGGGATGAAGCCAAAGCTCTTCCTCAGACTCACCACACTCTCACTGATCTGGGAAGACTGGTGAGTCATGCAAATTCCCACTCACTGGGAGAGCTTGGGGCAGGATCCAGGCGGTTGCTGGAGTCAGCTGCGCTGTCTCAGGCTGGTCTCCAGGTCTGGGCGGGTGTGAGTGGGATCGAGGAGGCTGCTGAACTTGGCCGTGCTGTCTCTGGCCAGTCTCTGGGGCTGGTAAGTGTAGGGTGCTGAGTTCAGTCCCCAGTACTGATGAAGCAGATACAGAGGGGCCTTGTGTGGGGTATTTCCATTAAGTTCCAGCTTTTCTCCTGCACTTTATTCCTGGAGGAATCACTATTAGCACTTTTATGCTATTGGTCTGGCAGCATAATTTGGCATTCTGTCCTCTTAAGATTCTCTTCCACTGTTCTCTTTACACCTTACTCAATTTTCCATCTATGTTCTCCTATTTCCGAGCCATTTATAATTACATGCATATCACATACTTTCATTTGAATGTTTTATATGCATTTTAATATTATACTCCATTTCACCACTCTCTGTATTTCTCCCATGTCAGAATAAATTGTATTCCTTTGGACCAGACAATAAAGACTTTATTTATTTTGTATTCTTGTTTTCTCACATACCTAGTTAAACAATGAGTAAACACCTTTGACTCTGCCTTCAAAATTTATTAAAATATGACCTCCTCTAATTATTCATAATGGCACCACAGTCCAGAGTGTGAAGTCCTAACACTTGAATTGTTTTAATAGCTTTAAACTAAATTTTTTGTTTTCATTCTTGTTACCCATGCACTTTTTCTGAACATAATAGTCAGAATTTTTAAAAATTACACTGTAAATGTCATTTCATTGTTTGTACCAGTGAAATATTGTCTATTTCAAACTGATAACTGTTGGTGACCAAACAGCTCAGAGGATTAAAGCACCTACAAACATGCGCAGAGGCCAGGGTTTCAATCCCCAGGGCTACCTTGCCAGCCCTGCCCCCAGGCATGCACTGAGATGACAATTGAGTCAGGGCATGGAGATTCACACCTGTATTCCCAGCTCTTGAGAGGTGATAAACAGACAGATCACTATGAGTCTGATCCAGTAGTGAGACCCTGAGCACCCTTTAGACCCTTCCCTAAAATCCAAAAACAACTCCAAAAAACTAATAACTAAACTTTCTAAAATAGATTTAACATGTTTTATGAATGAAATGTGATTTTCATACCCTTAATTTTAATTGTAATACAAATTTCCTGTGAATTAAATTACTTCCATCCATCATATACTCTAGTTTCTTTGGGAAGACTAGAACACACCATGCATTCTCCTACTTTAGTGTGTCTGAATTTACTATTATGCCAACTGGTATATACCAGATATATGAAAGGCAAGATTTGCAGTAATGCTGGTTAGACAGGATATTATGTCCGCTTCCAGTACTATGGAACATGACAACCACTAGGAAAATAACGAGGTAGAAAATATTAATTATTGAATATTTGATGTAATTCAAGTGTAAAACTTAAGATATGCAAACAGATAAACTCTCTTTTTTTTTTTTTTTTTTTTTTTTTTTTTTTTTTTTTTTGTCTTTTTGAGACAGGGTCTCACTATGCAATTCAAGCTGGCCTTAAGCTCACTTTGTAGCTCAGGCTGGTCTCAAACTCACAACAATCCTCCTGCCTCAGCCTCCCCAGTGCTGGGATTACAGGCATGCGCCACCAGAGACATATGCTAAAATAATGTCTGTAAGTATATCATGTATGCACCTTCTATGATACCAAAACATTATGAAAACAGTTTGCAATCTATTAATTTATCAAATCCATCTTCTCAAGCTATGCTAAAACTGTCTCATTGATATTTGTACTTCAATAAAATAAAAATTAAAAAAAGAAAACAATTTGGCAGAAAGTATGAAGCAATTAAATATGCCAGGGTTTTTATTTGAATACAATTCTGGATAAATTAATAACCTGTCACTCAAGTCAATGTCTATTCCACATAAAAAATAAATTTAAACATGTAAAATTGTCTTTTTGTCACATAACATATTTTAACAAATTTATTTCTCATTATAAGTCTATGATTACTTGATGTTAGCACTTGATCAATATCCCTGGATCAAGTTCCTAAGTAGACAGGATTGACTTTAGTCTGGCAGCAGAACTGTCTGCCCCATGCATTTTCATGGTCGCCTGAGAAGTATAAATCAAAAATACATGAATGCTAGAGGAACTATCATTGGCTAGTTTATCTTTAACACAGGTGGAAAGTCTGTCCTACTGCCTTTCAATTGCTTTGATGTACTGAAAATATTTTTAAACTTGTTGCACAGTTTTGACTATAAACCTCACTTAACTTTGAAAAAGATATAATACTGCAGATGATTAATGACATACAAGAGAAAGAATCTATTAAATAGTAATTTAAACTACATTGGACATTAGGCAATAAATGACAGTTATTGTGGAAATGGGAAAGAATTAAAATTAGTTCTGAGACTGTATTAGTTTAATGCCTGAAAATAATTTCTAGTACATTATCCAAAAAGTAGAAACAAAGGTAGAGACCAAAGGCTTCTTAAGAGGAGGACAGTCCAGTGAGTTCAAAGAAGATAGAGTTAGTTGATCGAGTATCAAAGTACAGAGTGCTTCTCAGGAGAACATTAAAAAATCTATAGAGATTTCTTGAGCAATTTTCAGAATATTGATAGCATGCGACTGTGAGTAAAATACTGAAAGTTGTGCAGGGCAACTCCTACAAATAAGAAATATTATCCAGTACTACCAGCTACAATCTAGACCCTCAGAATTCATGGGAAATGGAGAATATACAAGAAGCTCTAGATTCACTGGTGGGAAACAATTAGCTGTATATTCACGTGCATTATGTTCACACAAAGTCAACTTTTATATGTTATTTTGCTACCAGAAATATGAGACTGAGGTGTAAGGACGACTGGTAAATTCTAGGGGATCCTCAGAATCACCTATCCCATGTTTCTTTCTTAAATTATGGTGGATGGTAAGCATTCTTTGGCTGTGTCTGTATCATTCTCTGCCCCTATTTCCACATTGACTTCTTCCCTACAAATGTTCATATGGTTTTTCATAAGTATTACAATGATTGGATTTAGGGTCCTTTCTAATCTAATTTAATATTATCTCATTTTCATTTATCACAGATGTAAATTAATTATTTCTAAGTCGAGCTGCTTTTAAGTACATCTGCTTTCTAAAGTGATGGACACACATTTGGCAGAAACGCTATTTATCCACTATAACGGGAAAGAACTAAATTGTTCCCAACTAGCTGCATCCCAGAACTAAGTAATGATAGGCTAATAGTAACAAAAATATGTCCAGAACCCAAAATATGTATAATATCTGGCACCTCATCAAAACTTATAAAAGCAGACAAAGCAAAAGTAAAATGCAGTCAAAAATGAGAAGGAAAATCAATCAATTAAAACTTATTTCAAACTTGTAGAAATGTTAGAATTAACTTACGAGAACACTAGAGGAATTATAACTTTTTGTCATGACTTTGAAAAGTTGGAGATATAGAAATGCATTTTTCAAAGACATACATAACAGTTTTGGAAAAAATCCTTATAATGAATAAGATGAAAAACATAATGCATGGGATTAATATCATATTAGAAAGTGAAGGTAAAAATCTTAGTTAATTTGAAGGTCCAACAGTAGAACCTATTTAAAGCAAAAAGAGAAAATAAATCTTCATTTAAATGAAGCATATCAGTCATTACGAGATGATCTCAAGAATCATACTGTTGGGGTTGGGAAGATGGCTTAGTGGAATAAGTGCTTCCCTGGCAAGCACAAGGGCCTAAGTTCAATCCTTGGTTCTTTAAGGAAAAATTGTACTATTCATGTAATTGGACACAATGCAGAAAAGAGGAGAGAGGACACATATTTTGAAAAAAAAAATGGCTGAACTTTCACAAATTTGATTAAAAGTATAATCTTTGGATCCAAAATTAAATGAATTCCATACACAAGTAACATGAAAAAGTTACAGGCAGGCATATAATGGAAGAGCTCAAAAAACAGTCACAAAAGAAAAAAAAATGTTTAAATGGAAGATTGTGCACAGAGGCATTATGGTTTGTGACTAGATGTCTACCACAAAGTTACATGAAAGCTTACACATTTTTTGGAAGTGGCTGTATCTAGTGTGTGTGATAGTGAGTTTCAGTGTGTGACTAATAAATCAGCACACTGATTGGTTTGGCATATCCCTAATTCCAGCAGTGTAGATACAATACATAAAGGACAGAGTCTTGTTTCCCTTGCTTTGTGCTTTGTTACACTATGTTTGACATGACTATTGTCTTCACCCACGTCACCCTCTCTTGGACCCAGACAATTATGAACTAGAACCTCTACTAACTCTGAGAAAACTAAATGGTTCCTCCTTTAACTTCAAGTGTTAGGTATTTTGTCTCACCAAAGAGAAGAACAACTATGAGAAGAGGAAACAAAATATAAAGATTACAAAAATGTATTGTCAATGATGCAAGTGAGAACATGGAAGAAGAAAATATTTAAAGTAATGATAGCAAACAAGCACTTTTAAAATTAGAATTCTATAACTTTAAAATCAGAAAGTAAAATAAAATGGGGTAAAATTATACACAGAATATTATTCACACAAAAAATTATATCCTTATTGGCAGGAAAGTGGATAAACAGATAGAATTAGAGTCCACCGCGTTAAGTAAAACATAGAAAATTCATTGTCTTTAACATAGGTGCATATTACAAGAAAAAACAGAATGATGTTTACTAGAGGCTGAGAAGTATTAAGGGAGGGAAAAAAGTGAGATAGGGGAATGAGGGCAAAATACTTAGAAGAAGTAATTCCTAATGCATTGTAATATAGCAGGGTGACTATATTACACAATAAACTAGTATGTGTTTTATTAATAACATGAAGAGAAGCTCTCAGCAGCTCTGAAAAGGATGTAATGATATGGAGGTACAAATGTTAATTACACTAATTGATGCCCATTGTACAGTGTACGAAATATCACACCATACCACATGATTAAGTGCAATAATTATTTTTTATGAAGAAATTAAAAATTGAATGTGAATCAAAATGGGTTCACATACACAGTAGTTGCAATAGTTAAATACCAGTATACCTACAGTATAAGAAATATTAAAATAAAATTTTTTGTAAAAGGAATATAAGCCAGACTGGGGAGATGGCTCAGTGAAATGAAGACTTCCCTGGCAAGTGGAAAGGCCTGAGTTCAATCCCTAGTTGTGCAAAAGAAAAAATTTAATAAAATATATGAAATGGAAGTATGATTTCATACAAATGAATAAATACCAGATATGCTAATTAATGGGTGAATGTATAATAAATTCTTTAATTCTCTTAAAAATATAATTGCCTAAAGAAAAGTAAGAATTTACTGTGGAATTTCAAATACATAACAAGAATCACATAATTGCATGAAGGATGAAATCAATGTATACTATTTAAGATTCTTCTATATGTTTAAGACCATACTACTATATTGTAATTTGACTATGAAAAATTAAATATAGGGAACTTTCCAGAACGCACAGAGAGGTGGAGGAGCGGTGGCTGCTCGACCTGTGCATGGCTACCCACTCCTTCCTGCCTACCCAACCGCGGCCTATCCCGCTCATGGCCTGTAGAAAATGGTGAAAGAACTACTTATTATGATGTTTTGGGTGTTAAGTCCAATGCTACTTAAGAAGAACTAAAAAGGGCTCATAGGAAACTGGTTTTGAAGTACCATCCTGATAAGAATCCAAATGAAGGCGAAAAGTTTAAACAGATTTCTCAAGCTTACGACGTGCTCCCTGATGCCAAGAAAAGGGAATTATATGACAAAGGAGGAGAACAGGCAATTAAGGAGAGTGCACCATGTGGCGGTTTTGGCTCCCCCATAGGTATATTTGATATGTTCTTTGGAGGAGGAGGAAGGATGCAGAGAGAATGGAGAGGTAAAAATGTGGTGCATCAGCTCTCAGATACCTTAGAAGATTTATATAACAGTGTCACAAGGAAATTGGCTCTGTAAAGGAGTGTGATTTGTGACAAATGTGAAGGCCGAGGTGGTAAAAAAAAAGGAGCTGTGGAGTGCTGTCCCAACTGCTGGGGTACTGGAATGCAAATAAGAATTCATCAGATAGGACCTGAGTTCAGTCTGTGTGCATGGAGTGCCAGGGCCATGGTGAACGCGTCAGCCCTAAAGACAGATGTAAGAGCTATAACAGAAGGAAGATAGTTAGAGAAAAGAAGATTCTAGAATTTCATGTTGACAAAGGCATGAAAAATGGTCAGAAGATAACATTCCACGGTAAAGGAGACCAAGAACCAGGGCTGAAGCCAGGAGATATTATCATTGTGTTAGATCAGAAGGACCATGCTGTTTTTACTTGACAAGGAGATCTTTTCATGTGTGTGGATATACAGCTAGTTGAAGTACTGTTTGGCTCCAAAAGCCAATATCCACTCTTGACAGCTGAATGATAGTCATCACCTCTCATCCAGGTCAAATTGTCAAGCACGGAGACATCAAGTGTGTGCTAAATGAAAGCATGCCAATTTATCGTAGACCATATGAAAAGGGTCATCTAATCATTGAATTTAAGGTAAATTTTCCTGAAAACAGCTTTCTCTCTCCTGATAAACTCTCATTGCTAGAAAACCTCTTACCTGAGAAGAAGGAAGTAGAAGAGACAGATGAAATGGATCAGGGAGAACTGGTGGACTTTCATCCAAATCAGGAAAGATGACGCCATTATAATGGAGAAGCCTATGAGGATGATGAACATCATCCCAGAGGTGGTCAGTGTCAGACCTCTTAATGGGGCCAGTGAATAATACCTCACTGCTGTAGTGTGCAGTAGTGAGTGCGTGAAGGACTAGAATTATCATATACTCACTACTCACTATTGTTTTGTTTCAATATTCAATTATAGTAGTGTTTTAAACGTTAAATGAAAAATAAACACAAATACAAAAGCTCCGACTTTGCCCTATATGTATGATGACTTCACTGTGGAAGATAATTTTCATACCTGTAAAAAGTACCTAACCCTGGTGTCTGTTAGGCTATGCCTTGTAATTGATTTCAGTTGTATACACGGACAAGCTTAGACTAAAATGCGAGATACATGTGTTGACTTTAGTGTATGATGCTTCATTGTTAAGCTATGGATTAAAACTGTATTTAACTGGCAATCAGAAAAAGGAAACAGTTTGTGGAAGTGTTGGTCTGTCTATAGCTATTTGTATTAAGTGAGACTCATTGTGATGCCTCTGCATTCTACTGCCTCAATTATTACTTTAAGGTGGCATAAAATCTAATTTAGCCAGTGATAACAGTGATAGAAATGATACCTTTCTAAATAAGAAGGGGTTTATCATAATGCTGCTTCTTATGGGCCTGCATTTTTAGGATTGCAGTCCTTTCTGCTGTGACATCTTTTTCAATATATCTATATATCTATATATCTATATCTATATCTATATCTATATATAATGGTTGACCACTCCTAGTTACATTGTTTTTCCTTTCTCTTTGGGCCATGATAAATGCTAGAGTGGTGACTTCAGAACTGAGTAACTGAAATTAAAGTGAAGACACTACATGGAAAAGTAATTTGCATGTGTAAAGAGACTATATGGAAAGGTAATTTGCATATGTAATATAAGAAGGTGTTTCATAGGTATGTTGTAGGCTTACTTTAACCTATTTGACTTAATGCTCAAAAATAACTATAATTTAATGTTAATAGTATAGCAAATTATGATGAATGGCTTTACTTGTATGTTTAAAAATTATGCTCAAGTGCTTATTCTGGGTATCAGAATTTAAGCAATTGTTAAAATGTATGAATGTCTTAATATACTGATTACAAAGCAAAAAAAAAAGAAGAAAAGTTAAATATACATACTGTAAGCACCAAAACAACAACTGAAATGAAAAACATAGAGTTAATTGTATTAAACCCATATTAATGATAAAATGTAATCATTTACATGAAATGGCAATCTCAAAGAAGATGAAAAGGGGATAAAATAGCCAAAAAAATGGAAATTAAGAGAAAATTTAAAGAAGTTAAATGTAAAGCAAATAATGTCAATAATCATATTGATTACAATGTTCAAACATTTAGATGAAAGTTCAGAATATTTTATATCATATGACAAAACCAATATCTACATACACAGTGTCTACAAGAAACACATATAAATCATAAATAAATGAAAAATTAGTATGAAAGATGTACTCCTTCTATGCTAGTCAAGAAACTAAAGTAGCTATATTAATAATCAGCCAAGTCACTTTCAAGGGAAAGAATGTTACAAGACTTAAAGAAAATAATGGAATCTAGAAATTGTCAAGAGGAAAATCTTGAAGAGAGAATTCTAAATATTTGTGTAACACATCAGAACTTCCTATCAAAGGGGTTGTGGAGACAGCTCCGTAGAATAAGTGCTTCCCTGGCAAGTGCAAGGGCCTGAGTTCAATCCTCAACAAAAATCATTCAATCAATAAATAATAAAGTAAAATAATTTTTTAAAAAGTTAATTGGTAGGATTCTCACCCCAACTAACTGTACATGCTGATACCTGTGAATCAAGCAACTGCACTGAATTTAACAAAGTGTAATAGGAGGGTCACACTCCAAATGCTTGCCATTCTGGTCTTCTAAATATGTACTTCTTGTCATGACATATCAGCTATTACTATACTGCCCTTTTTAAAGGGCAGTAAAAGAAAAGTAAGATAAAATTTAAAGAAAAACCATGAAAATTGTGTGAGTCCTCTAGTGTCACCAGTATCTATGTCTCACATACTTTTTATGAGAAGAAAGCAAGCACATAGAATCTGATTAATGAAAGAATTTCATGTAAAATTCTAATGATAATTCTTGCACATAGTCTAGGATGTAAATTTGTTTATAAAACCTTACCACAGAATTATGCAGTAAATATGGGCACAGAATAAATATGTACTTTTGTTTTTTGCCAGAAGCTTTAAGAGAATATCTGTACAATATAAGCTATAGGTAAGAAAGACAGAAAACAGGAGCTGAAAAATTAATAAAAATATTCCATATCTTTGGGAGAGGATGATTTGTTTTCTCATAATATGAGAGTTAATAACAATGCTTCACAATACTGGAAAGAAACCTGGACACCACAATGCTAAAGTCATTGTTGATTATAGAATAAAGAAAGAGTCCAAACACATTTCAAAGCACAACAAAACATAGTTGTCAAGTGTGGCAGAATTGCCTTCTTTTTAAAATTTCAATCATGAGGAAATTTCTATTTCAGCGCTTAAAGGCAAATATATAGCTTCAATCAATGACAGGCTATATTGATGAAAACTGAAGAGAAATTCAGACACTGTCAGTGAACACTAAATGGTCACAAAATGCTTTTGATTTCAACAACATCCATTACATTCTTGCTGATCAAAAATAGTACAGTATTGTAGAGTGAACAAAAATATTAGCACTGAGATGAACCAGTGAAAGAATTAATTACTTATACTGTAATATCATAAGTTCATTAATTACTTTAATCATTGCTACATTCATTTCCTTTGGATATTTTTTCTAGTAGAACACTAACTAAGGTTTGACTACTAATTAGACCATTAATCTTCAAAACATTTTATGAGATAAATTTTTCATTAACTGTTTTTAAATAATGAGAATGAGGAAAAGAGGATTTAAGTATCTGATCAAATTCAGACATATGACAATTACATATTTTTGTAAATCATACTGTTTACCAAATTTTTCATGAAATAATATACTATTTTCTTAGTTTGAAGAATATAAGGCTTTGGAAAGATTATTTTTTATTTATTTTATTTTATTTTTATTTTACTTTTGTTTTATTGAGGTACAAATATCAATGAGACATTTTTAAGATACCTTGACAAGATGGATTTGATAAATTAAAACATTGCAAACTGTTTTCATAATGTTTTGGTATCATAAACGTGTATACACGATCTTATACTTACAGACTTTATTATACCGTATGTCTCTTATCAGTACATTAAGAGATTGTAGCTGTTTCAATATATTACATTTTACACCTGAATTACAGTAAATATTCAGTAATTAATACTATCCAGCTTATCATTTTCCTAGAGGTTGTCCAAAGTACTAGAAGCCTACATAATATCCTGTCCAACCACCACTAGTGCAAATCTTGCCCCTCGTAGAATTATGTAGAAGCACAGCGTTAACAATCCCAACTGTACTGTCCATAAACACATATCATGATTCTTCCATTCTATACCGCTTCCTTGCTCCACACCTGTCAGATGGGCACTCCATTATCATTCAACTAATTTAGGTATTTGAACTCGACAACACAATACAACACAGTCCAGCATGCCACAACAATAGTGAGTTATCTGAAGAAATTGTCAACCATAGCCATTTACAGCTCAACTAAATATTATGGCCCCACGATGTATACTTCATTTTTATACTTTTCTATAAATGGTTAAGACCTAGATAGAGTAAGACTTATAAACCAACACATGTACTTTACATGTCTTATGAGGTCAGTAAAGTCCCCTCCGGGTTTTTCTTGTAGTCCTGTACCTTATTCTGTAGATCCTTTGTCTGTGTCATCCATGTGGATGAGTGACGGCCAACGCTTCACAAGTTTGCTCTCTCTTAGAGCCTGAAAGAATGTTTTCTCTTCATGTGACTCTCCCCAGGCACACTATAGAACTTCAATCTCTTTCCTCTGTGGCTCCATAATCTCCTTGTTCAGAAAATTTGGAGCTCACCTGAGTTTCATGATGTTGCAGTACAGGTTCTCCTATGTCCTGAGTCTTCACTGACCTTGAAAGGCTAGAGCCAATATGTTGGCTAGCCTTGTGGCTCTTCTATTTCTCCAACTTTCATTTGCGAACTTAGGTTCTTAAGCATCCAGAAGAAAAGTTGATTAGTATCCTGCAGCATATGCCATTCTCTTTGCCTTATGGGACTCAATTTATTATAGTTGTTGTTGTACATTTCCATTTGTATTTCTACATTTTGCTTTTTATACTAGGGAGACTATATGATATTTACACATGTGTGTCTGCTTTATTTCACTTATGAGTATATGTTCAAGTGACATCCACTTCAGTATAAAGGCTTCAAATTATCATTCTTAATAGCTGAGTAATACTCCATTGTATAGAAATACCACATCTTTTTCAACCATTCCTCATGTGATGGACATCTTGGTTGTTTCCAAGATTTTGCAATCACATATTGAGCTGCTATAAACATAGTTACACATATATCACTATGACACAATGTTTTCAGTTCCTTTGAGAAAATTCCCAGTAGGGGGATAGCCAGATTGAATGGGATTTCTAGTCCAACTATTTTGAGGAGTCTCCACACTGACCTCCGCCATGGTTGTAGGAGTCTCGATTCTCCCCAGCAGGGGAGAAGTGTTCCCTTTTCCCCACAACCTCTCCAACATTTGTTATTAGTTGATGTCCTTATGATGGCCATTCTTTCAGGAGTGAGATGGTATCTCAGTGTTGTTTTTATTTGCATTTCCTGGATGACTAGCTATGTGGACATTTTTTCATATATTTATTCACTTCTGTAATTTGATACTCTGAGAAGGTTGTATTCATCTCAGATGCCAATTTCTTAATTGGGACTGAAGCAGAGCTTGGAACAAATAGACCTGGTGGACATATTCAGAGTGTTCCAACCAACCACAGCTGAATACACATTTTTTTCAGTTGCACACAGGTCGTTTTACAAAAATAGACCACATACTAGTCCAGAGGTCATACCTAAGTATATGCAAGAAAATAGAAATAAACCCATGCATAATATCTGAACACAATGCAATGAAAGTGGAACTAAATCACAAAAGAAACCAGAAAACCCCACTAAATTCATGAAAACTAAACTATCCCTACTCAGTAATCAATGGGATGCAGAAGAAATTCAACAAGAAATTCAACAATAGCTACAATTCAATGAAAATTCAAGTACAAATTACTGAAATTTATGGGACGCAATGAGAGCAGTTCTTAGAGGGAAAATAATAGCTATAAACTCATAGATTAGGAAAACAGAAAGGGAACAAATTAGCACCTTAATGTTGCACCTCCGACATGTAGAAAAAGAAGACTAAACAAAACCCAGAGTGCAAAGACGGGAAGAAATCATAAAGATTAGAGCAAAAATTAATTCACTTGAGATGAAGAAAACAGTTCAAGAATCCACAAATCAAAAAGTTGGTTCTTTGAAAAACTAAACAAAGTAGATAAGCCTCTTGCCAACCTCATCAAAAAGAGGCAAAGGAAAATTCAAGTACAAGCAATAAGGAATGAAAAGGGTGAAATCACCACAGACCCACTGGAAATTCAGAAGATTATCAATAGTTACTTCGAGAATCTTTACACTCACAGAATAGAAGACACAGAAGAAACGCACAGATTCCTCGAAAGTTACAAATTACCAAAACTGAATCAAGAAGATACAACAAATCTCAAGGAGGTGATAACAGCCAATGAAATACAAAACGTAATAGAAAGCCTAACGACAAAGTAAAGTACAGGTCCTGATGGATTCACAGCTGAATTCTACAAGAAATTTATAGAAGATATAATCCCCACACTCCACAAAATCTTCCATGAAGTTGAAAAGGAAAAATTCCCAAAATCATTTCTGGAGACTAGTATAATACTCATTCCAAAACCAGGTAAAGACACAACCAAAAAGGAGAACTACAGGCCAATCTCCCTCATGAACATAGACACAAAAATACTCAACAAAATCCTGGCAAATAGAATACAAAAAATCATCAAGAAGAACATACATCATGACCAGGTAGAATTCATCCCAGTGATGCAAGAATGGTTCAATATTTGAAAATCTATAAATGGAATACACTTTATTAATAGACTGAAATCTAAAACCACATGATCATCTCAATTGATGCAGAGAAAGCCTGTGACAAAGTCAAACACTCATTTATGTTCAAGGTCCTACAGAAAATTGGAATAGATGGACACTATCTTAACTTGATAAAAGCCATCTATGGCAACCCAAAAGCTCATATAATCCTAAATGGGAAAAACTGAAATCTTTTACTCTTAAATAAGGTACAAGACAAGGATGTCCTCTGTCACCCCTCCTATTCAATATAGCCTTGGAATCCTTTGGAACAGCCATTAGAAAAGAGGGAAAAATAAAGGGAGTAAGAATAGGTAAACAAGAAGTTAAATTATCACTATTTGCAGATGACATGATACTTTACTTGGAAGACCCCAAAACTTCCATCAAGAAACTACTAGAACTAGTAGGGAAATTCAGTAGCATAGCAGGATACAAAATCAATTCTCAAAAGTCAATAGCATTGCTCTACACAGATAACAAGCACACAGAAAGGGAAATAGAAACAATACCTTTTAAAGTAGCATCGCAGAGAAAGAAATACCTTAGGATTCACTTAACCAAGGAAATCAAGGATCTTTTCACGGAAAATTACAACACCCTAAGAAGAGAGATTATACAAGATTTCATATAATGGAAAGATATTCCATGCTCCTGGATTGGAAGAACCAACATCTTGAAGATGGCCATACTCCCAAAATTGCTGTACAAATTTAATGCAATCCCTATCAAACTACCACCAACATACCTCCCAGACATAGAGAAATCATCCCTAAAATTTATTTGGAACCACAAACGGACTAGAATAGCAAAGGTAATCTTGGCCAGTAAAGACACGGCAAGAGGCATCACAATTCCTGACTTGAAATTATAGCACAAAGGCACTGTGATAAAATCAACATGGTATTGGCAACAAAATAGACCTGAGGATCAGTGGAATAGATTAGAAGATGCAGAGACATCTACGATGACACTCAGCCATCTGATCTTTAACAAAGGGGATGAACAATCTCACTGGCAGAAAGATAGCCTCTTTAACAAATGTTGATGGCAAACCTGGCTTTCTATATGCTGAAAACAAAAACTTGACCCAGGTCTATCACCGTGCATTAAGTTAAACTCAAAATGGATTAAAGATCTAAACATTAAAACAGAAACACTGAATCTACCAGAAGAGAAATTTGGACGAACTCTTGAAGACAGAGGAGTAGAAAACAGTTCATGAACAGACATATATTCTCATGGGAAGCACTTGAGTGAATCAACAGCTGGGATCAACTCTTCTTAAGAAGCTTCTGCATGTCAAAAAAATTGTCAACAGAGTGAAAAGACAACCCACAAATTTTGAAAAAAATCCTAACCAATAAGCAATCAGACAGAGGTCTACTATCTAGAATATATAAAGAACTAAGATACAACAGGGCCCTCAAATTTAAAGACCCAATTCAGAAACGGGAATGTGAAGTGAACACACACTTCTGAAAGGACGAAATTAAAGAAGCAAATAAATATATGAAAAAATGCTCCACATCGCTAGTCATCCGGGAAATGCAAACAAAAACAACACTGAGATATCATCTCACTCCAGAAAGAATGGCCATCATAAGGAAATCAACCAACAACAAATTTTGGAGAGGTTGTCGGGAAAAAGAAACACTTCTCCAATGCTGGTGGGAATGTAGACTGGTACAACCATTGTGGAGGTCAGAGTGGAGACTCGTGAAAAGAGTAGGACTAAGAAATCCCATTCCAGCCGGCTATCCCTCTACTGGGAATTTTCCCAAAGGAACTGAAAGTAGTATATTATACTGATATATGTGTACGTATGTTTATAGCAGCTCAATGTGTGGTGGCAAATTCTTGGAAACAACCAAGATGTCCATCAGATGAGCAATGTTTGAAAAAGTTGTGGTATTTCTATATAGTGAAGTATTACTCAGCTGTTAAGAATGATAAATTTGAAGCATTCATACTGAAGTGGTTGCCACTTGAATATATACTCATAAGTGAAATAAACCAGAAACACATGTGTAAATATCCTTTAGTCTCCCTAGTATAAGAAGCAAAAAGCAGAAATACAAAAGGAAACGTACAACAACAACTAAAATCAATTGAGTCTGATAAGGTAAAGTGAAAGGCATATGCTCCAGGATACTAATCATCGTTTCTTCTGGATGGTTAGCAACCTAAGTTCACAGATCAAAGGTGGAGAAGTAGAAGAGCCACATGGCCAGCCAACATTTTGTTCCTAGCCTTTCAAGGTCACCGAAGACTCAGAACATAGGAGAACCTGTACTGCAACATCATGAAACTCAGGTGAGCTCCAAATTTTTTGAACAAGGAGATTATGGAGGCACAGAGGAAAGGGATTGAAGTTCTATAATGTGCCTGGGGAGAGTCACATGGAGAGAAAACGTTCTCTCAGGCTCTCACAGAGAGCAAACTGGTCAAGAGTTGGCTGTGACTCATCTACGGATGACACCGACAAAGGATCTACAGAATAAGGTACAGGACTACAAGATAAACCCTGAGGGTACTTCACTGACCACATAAAAAACATAAAGTACATGTGTTGGTATATGAGTCTTGCTCTATCTAGGTTTAACCATCCAGCAGAAACGTATAAAATGAATTATACTTTACAGGGCCATAATATTAAGCTGAACTCTAAATGGCTATGGTCGAGAACTTCTTCGGATAACTCACTACTGTATTGGAATGCTGGACTGTTTTGGATTGCGTTGTTGAGTTCAAGCACCTTAGTTTGTTGAATGACAGTGGAGTGCCTATCTCTGACAGGTGTAGACAAATGAAGGAGTATAGAAACGAAGAATCATGATGTGTGTGTATAATCAGTACAGTTGGGCTAGATAACGCTGTGCTTCTACATAATCCTATGAGAGGCAAGATTTGCACTAATGGTGGTTGGACAAGATATTATGTCAGCTTCTAGTACTATGGACAACCACTAGGAAAATAACAAGGTAGAAAGTATTAATTATTGAATCTTTGATATAATTAAGGTGTTAAAAGTAAGATACGCAAACAACTACACTCTGTTTCTTTCCTGATAAGAGTCATATGCTACAATAATGTGTAAGTATAATATCGTGTATGCACCTTCTATGATACCAAAACATTATCAAAACTGTTTGCAATGTTTTAATTTATCAAATCCATCTTGTCATGGTGTCTTAAAACTGCCTCTTTGATATTTGTACTTCAATAAAAGAAAACAAAACAAAAATAAATAAATAAATATGCATATTTAATACTCTTAATACTGTAGAGTTTTATTTTTGAACAATAAAATACTAAAACTACTGTCCCAATTTTGTCTGTTTTTTTAAATTTAAAATGATCTGATTATTCTAAAAAGCATGTGTAATTTCTGATATACTTATCATGTCTGATATGTGGACCATTATTTGTGATTTCCAGGAAAGGTTTTTAGCCATAAGGACACTAGCATACTTGTATCTTCCATTAGAAACCATAGAGCTCGACCATATCCCTCACTGTGAACCTCCTGAAATCATTTCTAGTTTGTGTCCCCAGTATAGGGAATTTTAAAGTATGACTTTAAACCATCAAGTGAGCAAGCATTTCCTTCAAAATGAAAGAACATTTCTGAGTTCTACTATAATTGCATAAAAAGAGGGATTGCTCTAGGAGATAGCTCATCATGTACAAATTTCAAATGTTCCATAAAATAAAGCATTTTTCTTACATCATTTGTCATTCTATTATTCCTAACTCTTTGGAGTTTCCAATTAGCACAACTTCTAAATGTTTCATTGAAAAAAGTATGTTAAGGTGATAAGAAAATATATTTTTTCAAATACGTTTTGAGCACTGAACTGTGTAAGTTAATTTAGTCTCTATATCAATTTCTTGTGTTTTAAAGTTAAATTTGATTCAATGAATTCAGAGCACTTTCATTATTTTACTGCTTCTTACTTGTTTCCACGTAACTGTCAAGATGTTACCCATATGCATAATGATGAACTATTTCCACTGCCAATGAAAAGAAGCTGTGTTACACAATGGCCTTTTACCTTACCCTATAAGGCTCCTCTGTGAACCATCCCTCAGTCCTACACATAGGCAGTATTCAATACCTCCTAATTTTTTCTGAGATTTTGTCACTCAGTTACATATTTAACATGCCTTACAAATACTGGCACTTTTGAAAAGTTTTTATTTTAAAGAAAATAATAAAGAACAAGTTGGCTTTGCTACATACTTGCAATCAGGCCCACTACAGCAAGTGTATACTAAAACATGCTCAAATTCTAATTACTCAATAAGGAAATCAGATAACACTTTCAGGGTGGTATTCATAAACAACTTAGAATCATCAAGTTCTACACAACATTTTAGAAAAATGATATATGGATAGATATTCAATAGAGAGATGATAGATGCTATTTCTTTTTTATTAATTTCATTGAGAAAAATTTTCAATTAGAAAGTTTCTAAACAGGTTGGTAGGAGAGTTACAACAATTAATACATTGCATATTGTTGTCTCTGTTGTAGTCATTCATAGCATAAGATGCAGATATGGTATTCTGATCAAACATTATTAGTAAAAATATTGCTTCTTATTGAATTAAGGGAAAGTAGCTATATATCTATCCCATGTATTTTGCACATACAGATACAAAATGGTCCTTCATTTATATCATCTTATTTCCTTTAGTTTTATCAGAGATGGGTATTCCATTATCATCCCAATATTGTAGGTGCATGAATTCAGCAAAATATCCCAATATAGTCCAGTAATCCACATTAGTACTGGGTTAGCCGCAGGACTGCAATGTCCACATCTGATGACTTGAGCCTTCCAAAGCTCAGCATATTAACATGGCTTCACTTTTCATACCTCATTTCTACACTTTTCTACTGGATGGTTAAGACCAAGATAAAGCAAGACCTATATAACAAGAAATGTAACTTTTTTATCTAACAAGGTCAGTCAAGTGCCCTCAGGACTTATCCCGAAACCCTGTACCATACCTTGTAGATCCTTTGTCAGTGTCAGCCTTGTGGATGAGTCACGGCCTTTGCTTGACCAACGTGCTCTCTGTGAAAACCTGAGAATATATTTTCTCTCCAAGTGACTCTCTTTCAACACACACTACATCATCTATCACGTTCTTCTTTGGCTCCATAATCTCCTTGATCAGAAAATATGGGACACAACTGAGTTATATGATGTTACAGTACAGTTTCTCCTATGTCCTGAGTCCTCACTGACCTGGAAAAGCTTGGGCCAAAGTGTTGGCTCTCCTTTCAGTCCTTTTCTTGCTCTAATTTTTGGTCTGCAAACTTAGGTTGTTAACCCTCCAAAAGATAGGCTTATTATGCCATACGACATATGCAGTTCGATTTAACCTCACTATCTGTCTGAATATCAAACATCTTAGGCATAAGATGGAACATGTATTTTCCATCAAGTATTGATATGTTAAACTTTAAGTCTCTATAAAATATGGAAAAAGAATTAAAAAATAAAATATGATTTTAAAATATGAATAAAGTTACATACTTTTACACAGTAATTTATAAATCTAGCCATACACCGCATTGTAACAGGATAGTCATGTGACATTTTTTCTTGTCTCCTGTTTTCATTTATTACATTTACATAAACATTTCCTTGAGATACAGATAGATGTTGTTTAAAAGGAAAACAAAAACATTTAGTTTTAAGTACCATTATAAAATAAGAATACATGCAGCATTTTAATTTTTTGAAGAATCAAACAATGAAATTCTTTGTGTGTGTGTGTGTGTGTGTGTGTGTGTGTGTGTGTGTGTGTGTGTGTGTGTGTACACCAGAGATTTAACCAAGGCCCACACACATACTGGTCAAATGCTTTACCACTGAAACACATTATCAGCCATTTTGGAGTTCTGTTATTATGGTTAAGCTTGTCTTTAAAAATCAAGAAAGCAGGCTGGCAAGACAACTCAGAAGACTAAGCGTCCGCTTAGGCAGTGCAGGGACCAGCATTCAATCCCTGGCACCACATACTATGCTGACACCACCCCAGATGCACTGAGCTGTCCTCAGAGACCAAGCATGGTGGGGTATAATCCCAGAACTGAGGAGACTGAGACAGGGGAAACACTATGAATCTGAACTGTGTAGGGAGACCCTGTACCAAATACATTAAATCAATCTATTAATCAATTAATTAATTAAGAAAGGGTCACTTGGAGTATTCTGAAAGACTGCATTTTACTTGAATTCTTCATGTACTTGTTCATTCTTTTTGAAGTCTCTAATATGCATAGTACATAATTGTTAATACAGGCTACTACGATACTTAGTTCTGTGTGTTTGCCATGGGTATTAAAGCACCCAAATGTTTCAAAAGAGTTGGATATAACTGTGTATCTGTTGCCTATAGAAGAATACATAACAATAGTTATTCTGATTGTTGAAGGATGGATTGATTCTAAGTACCTGAAAAGGTATAGGGAAGTGAGAGAATAAGCAGCGAGAAAGTTACTGTATATATCCAATTAAAAATAGACATCTCTAACTACAGCAAAGAAATCCTATTAGGGGATAGTGAAAGATGGGATTAGAAATTATACAGTTAGGAAATAAAAAAAAAAATTAATGTCACCAGAAAGAGTTCAAGAGAGTTCATTATAAGTATAAAGGTACTTTACGGATAATTCTAAATAAGGAATTTTCATGAAAGTGAAACTGGCTCCATCATGAAAAATGATTTTAAATGAGAAGATGAGACTTCTGAGCTAGCATTAGAGAAAGAATAAAAAAATTAATTAAGCAGGAATCTGTGATAGATTTAATATATGAGAAAGGGAGATGTAAATATTATACATGGTTTCAAACTTACAGGGATATGCATCAGAAAGAATAATTTTGCTGATAAATCAGAATTTTAATTTTTCAGTATGAACTATTTTAGTGATAATTTTATCAATTGTAACAATACTTGATCAGTGCAACAAGATATTTCTGCATTACTTCTAAGCCTAATACCTATTGAGGATTTATATAAATCAAAAGGTTACTGTTCCCCCATCCCTACTAGCTGTCTAGTATGGCAAAGTAGTTAAAATGGTATAACTGGTAGAAGGGTAGAGGTGTCTTCCACTGCCCATCTTCTTTAGTACCCAGGCATTCACTGCAGGGCAACATTACAAACCTATATCAGGCCACATAATGCAATATGATTAGAATGTGAATATTTAAAGCTATTATTATTGTTAGACTCATTTTTTCAAAAATTTTATTTTTTGTTACTTTTAACAGCTTTATAAGTAATTTCTAAAACTATACTGAAAAGAATGAAAGTGTAGTAAATGATTATGTTAAAAAAAGATCATGACCCAATAGGTTTTAGAAATGCTACATACATTGTGTTTCAGTCATATGTGAATGCATATAATATTAAAAGGTGTAAAAAACCCAAGAAACATTTTTAATTTCATTTAACCTATTTCACTAACTTATACAAGAACAATTTATGGCCTATGTATATAGTATCTAAAGGATCACATTTTGAGGAATATAGGCTAATCATCTTGTTGATCTAACGAATGTTGTGTACACTATAATAAACACTTGATGGTGGGTAATTTGTACACACCAGCAGTTTGTTGTGTCACAAGTCTAGAGTTTGGATAGTCCAAGATCAGATGTCAAAGTGCTGGAATCCAATGAGGTTCATCTTGGTATGCAATTACCTTGCTGAAGCCAGAGAGGAAAAAAAAAAGAAAGGAAAATATACCCTCACATGGAAAAACAGTGAAAAAGAGAGAACATATTCAAATAAGCCAAATTTATGATCCTGTTAATTTTCATATGAGGGCACAATGCTTGTGATATAAATTCCACCCAGAAGGATACATCTTCCAACACTGGCATTGAGCACTACATTTCCAATACAAGAATGCAATCTGAAAGAGCACTGTAGCAAATTCCATCACAAACTTTGCATTTTAATAAGGAAGAATGTCTAATAAAATGTAATAAGTCCTAATAGCATCATTGAAGGCATGATCACAGATTATAAGGAAAAGTAAATTTTGTAGAGAATTATTCTATGTTGACAAGTGCCCAGCTTTTGGATATACATGTAAATTTAAATATGTTAATCACTTATGAGCTTAATGAATGATTATTCTTATATACACAAAAAATGAAAAATGGAGATATAGATAAAGGGACCATATTGTAGTGAAAAATAAGAAGTGAAAAGAAGAAATACAAATAGAAATGTACAACAACAACTAAAAACAATTGAGTCAGATAGGGCAAAGTGAATGGCATATGCAGCAGGGATTTAATTAGCTATTCGTCTGGATAGTTAGCAGCCTAAGTTCACAGATCAAAATTGGTGAAATAGAAGAGCCACAAGGCCAGCCAAAATTTTGTCCCTAACCTTTCAAGGCCAGTGAAGATTCAGGACATAGGAGAACCTGTACTGTAACATCAAGAAACTCAGTTGAGCCCCAAATTTTCTAAACAAGGAGATTATGGAGCCACAGAGGAAAGAGATGTAAGTTCTATAGTATGCCTGGGGACTGTCACATGGAGAGAAAACTTTCTTTCAGGCTCTCACAGAGAAAAAAACTTGTCAAACATTGGCCGTGACTCATCCACATGGATGACACAAGGGATCTACAGAATAAGGTACAGGATTATAAGATAAATCCTGAGGGGTCTTCACTGACCTCATCAGAAACAAAAACTACATGTTTTGCTGTGTAGGTCTTGCTCTATCTAGGTCTTAACCATCCAGAAGAAAAGTATAAAAATGAGCTACACAATGCAGGGCCATAATAATAATTTGAGCTGTAAATGGCTACAGTCAACAATTTCTTCAGATAACTCACTATTGTTGTGGAATGCTGGACTGTGTTGGATTAAGTCATCAAGTGCAGGCACCTAAAGTGGTTGAATGACAATGGAATGGCCTTGTTTGACAGGTGTAGACAAAGGAAGGGGTATAGAAAGGAAGAATCATGATGTGTGTGTATGGACAGTACAGTTGGGATAGATATGCCATGCTTCTACATAATTCTGTGAGAGGCAAGATTTGCACTAATGGTGGTTGGACAGGATATTATATCGGCTTCTAGTACTACAGACAACCGCTAGGAAAATAACAAGGCAGAAAGTATTAATTATTAAATCTTTGATATAATTCAGGTATAAAAAATAAGATACGTAAACAGCTACACTCTCCTAATTTACTGATAAAAGACATCTGCTATAATAATGTGTGTAAGTATAATATCATGTATGGAACTTGTACAATACCAAAAAATTATGAAAACAGTTTTCAATGTTTTAATTTATCGAATCCGTCCTGTTAAGATGTCTTAAAACTGTATCATTGATATTTGTACTTCAATAAAATATAAAAGATAAATAAATAAAAATGATAGGATAAATATACAGCTACTTTCTTTTATTTCAATGGGAAGTTTTATAGTAATATTGTTTAGATATCATGTTTGCATCTTATCCTCTGAATAGCTACTATGAACAGAACAATATGCAATATATTAATTATTGTAACTGTCCTACTAACCTGTTTTGAAACTATTTCATTGTTATTTTATTTCTTCTCATTAAAATGAATAAAAAATATGTGTTTATTCACAATCCTGACCATTTGCTAAGACTTTATCATTATATGTAATTGTCTGTTAGGCACTGTAATTTAGCTTATAAGCTATTACCCATAAGTTTAGCCAAACTGTATAAAAATAGTTGTAATAGGTTGTATATTACAATAATTAGAGAAAGCTGACAGTTTTATTTCTTGACAAAAATAGAGAGCAACTCTACACTGTAAGTAAGGAGTAAGTGTGGGTGAGGGAAAAGTGTTGTGATGAAGACAAATCAAGAAAAAAGCAAAAATTTTTGTGGGCTTAATTAATACAGAAAGTTTCCTAGTTTCCTTTTCAAAATAATAGTGCGTAAAGCATTGTAAAAATCCACACAGTGCTTATTTCAGTGAAACTAATTAACAGTTACAAATTATAAATTAAAACATATTGCTTGAAATCAAAACTGAGATTGACACAAAGATCCTAGGATGTAAAATAGAGCACAGAAATTGCTGGAGATAGCGAATACAAGATCAATAGCAGCATATGTGTGAGTCTTTGGCAATATACCAAAAAATCATATATGTCCTCTCAGTGGTAAGATGTTCATCACAAGGTTGAGGTCATTACTGTATAATTCTTGCTTGAAAAATCGCTGCCGATTTGAAATGAGAGGTGACAAAAGGAACAAGAGCGACATGAAATTCAGTATAAAAGAGACATTGGCAACAGCATGAAATCATTTAGTTTTGCTCAGAAAACAAATACATTTTTGAAGGAAATTTGACCAAATAAATGAGACTGAAAAATTTCAAATCAATTTAAAATGAGTAAATAGTAGAACTTGGCATACTGTTGGTAAAAATTACTCTAAAGAAAATGGTGGAGATGCCCACCCAGGCCCAGAGACCAGCCTGAGACAGCTGATGACTTCAGCTGCCTCCTGGATCCCAGGCCAAGCTTTCCCAGTGAGTGGGAAGTTGCATGACTCACAAGGCTTCCCAGATCAGTGAGTAGGTGAAGACCCACCAAAGCCCAGGCCGGCTCACCTAGAGAGCGACCTGCCTGACACAGGAGAGCTGACCCCAGCAAATTTCCGGATCTTCGCCACAAAGCCAGGCAAGACAGTGGGAATTTTCATCACTTGCTCTCCATCCCAGTTCAGTTCATGCTCGACTGAACAGGGAACCAACAGAGGGGAAGCACAGGAGCTGCAGCGAAAAGGAACTGAACACAACGGCTAGATTCATGATAGGCATACTTGGATAATCTCAAACTTAATAGACTGGCACCTGAATCTCATAACAAGCTAAGGTTATAGCGGCACCAAAGCTCTACACCAAAGGCCAAAGGTCAGTGCTATACAAAATGACAAAGAGAAGGAGAAAAACGCAATCCCAGACCTCGAGTCCACCAGTAAGGGCAGAGGACATTAGCTCAGCTGCAACGAATGAATTAACAGATACAGCAGCAAAAGCACAACAGCAGAAAGCTATACAGGAAATAAAACGAGAAGAAATTCTCCTAATTAAAAAAAATATATCTGAATACATAGTATCTGAAATAAAGAACGAATTCCAGAAACATTGGGTGGAAAAACTATGCTCACACAGAACAAGTGCAGAGAGAACTATTCCAACTGAAATGTATAAATTAACAGCATCTGAAGTAAAGAAACAACAGCAGAAAGATCAAGAGGAAATCAAAGCAAAAATAATTTCTTAAATCAAAAAAAGAATTCTTTGAAAAAAAAGGAATTTTTCGAAATCATAGCATCTGAAATACAGAAACAATTCCAGAAATATACAGAGGAAACCCAACTTGGAAGAAACACACCAGAAAAAGAATTAATAACTACCTCTAAAGAAGACATGGATAAAAAAATTAAGGAGATCAGAACTATGATGGACTCTTGAATGAGCAATACAGAAAACAAATACAAGACATGAAACAGAGTCAAATAGATATAGAAAAACTAAAAGTATCAATCACGAGTCTACAAAACCATCTGAGTGAAAGCGAAGACAGTTTCAGATCTTGAAGAAGCCGGAACAGCTAGTGAAAAGGTGAGAAAAGATCTCTTAAAAACAACAAGAATGCAGGAAAAAATAATCCATCACCTGTAAGATGATGACAGGAAGACAAATGTGAGAATAATTGGTATCAACGACAATGAAGAAGTCAATAAAAATAACAAAAAAATTGTGGAGAAAGAATTGCAGAAAACTTCCCAAATATGAGGAAATGATCCAACATTCAGGTCACCAAAGTGTACAGAACACCAAGTAACTTCAATGCAAGTAGAAACACACCAAGAAATATAATAGTTAAGATCCAGAAATCCAACACAAAAATAATATACTGAAAATTGCTAGAGAGAAGAAGAAGCTCACATTCAAAGGAAAACCCATCAGAATTACAGCCGTCTTCTCTACACAAACAATGAAGGCAAGGAGAGCATGGAGCAGAGTTCTTCAAGTCCTACATGAAAACAAATTCCAGCCCAGACTATTATACCTTGCAAAACTCTTTTTCAAGTTTGATGGAGAAGTGAAATATTTTGACGACAAAGAACAACTAAAGAATTTCATGATGACAAAGCCATCCCTTCACAGGCTGCTGAAAGATGTTCTAGAGAAAGACCACAATGACCAGAACTCCATGAATGTGAATGGAAGGAACCCACTAAACAGGAAAGACAATTAAATACAGGTTACAACGGAGTAAACAACACCAGATAAATATCATGACAAACATAAGTCAGCACATTTCAATTGTTGCAAATGTAAATGGACTCAATTCTCCAATTAAGAGAAAAGGACTGGCACAGTGCATTAGGAAACAAAATCCAACAATATGCTGTATACAAGAAACACACTTAACAAAAAAGGACATTCATAGGCTCAAAGTCAAAGGATGGAAAACAATACTACATGCCCCAGCACCTCAGAAAAAAGCAGGAGTAGCAATTCTGTTCTCAGACAGTCTCAACTTTAAACGAAGGATGATCAAATGACACAAAGAAGGCCACTATATATTGGTCAGGGAAAAAATTCAAGAGCAAGAAGTAACACTCATAAATATCTATGCACCAAACACAGCAGCACCCAACTATGTAAGACAAATCTTAAGGGACATGAAAAACTTAATGTCTAAGAACACAATCTTAACAGGAGATCTTAACACACCCTTATCTCAACAAGATAGGTCAACCAGACAAAAAATTAGCAAGGAAGTAGCAGAACTGAACAAGAGCTTGGAACAAATGGACCTGGTGGACATATACACAGTGTTCCACCAAACCACAGCTGAATACACATTTGTTTCAGCTGCACACGGGTCATTTTCCAAAATAGACCACATACTAGTCCAGAGGTCATGCCTAAGTATATGCAAGAAAATAGAAATTATCCCATGCATGCTATCTGACCACAATGCAATGAAATTGGAAATAAATGACAAAAGAAACCAGAAAAACCCGCTAAATTCATGGAAACTAAACAACACCCTACTCAGCAATCA